>CAJNIZ010043441.1:33764-53535 GCA_905231905.1 Symbiodinium pilosum
TATGGCTTTGGGTATATTAAAATCAGATCCCCTTATACCCCATATTCTATCTACTTAAGGGGGACTATAGGGTTTAGGCTTTTTCTATTTAGGATTCAGGATCCAGGGGCTAAGGTGTTGGGATTTAGGCTTTGAGGTTAAACCCCTAAACCCCTAACCCTAAACCCCTAAACCCTAAACCCCTGGACCCTAAACCCCTAAACTCTAAACCGCGTATGCTCTGAGTATGAAGCTGGCTGCAGCTTCAGTTGCTGACGCTTAAGAGGAGCGTTTGCAGTGGAAAGGGTTTTAGGCGTACTGGTGCTTATAGTCCCCCTTAAGTAGATAGAATATGGGTTTGGATATATGATAATAAGATCCCCATAATATACCCCATATTCAATCTACTTAAGGGGGACCCTAAGCGTGAATTGGACAGTTAGGGATCCACAAATAAACCCCATATAACCCCATTGTAGTAGTTTCCATTTCCTTTTCCATTATCCCATTATCCTTAAATCCTCAATATATCCCCTATATATCTCCTATTTACGAGCGAAAGTCTCGCAAAGGCCCACTGCTGCACTTAAGCTGAGAAAGCCGGCTCTGACATATTCCTCTTTCCAGGGATATGTTTGAATCTTTTTGTTCTAGCTAATTACCCTTTATCCCCACATAATCCTTGAATCTTTTTAAGTGTAATTCCCCTGAATCCCCATATAATCCTTCTAAGGCCATTAAACAACATTTTTATATACGGCCCCCCAAACCTACCCTAGCTTCAATGTCAACATGCTGGCGAAGGCGATCCTGGATCCGCGCAGTCAGAAAATTTGGCTGCGCAACATACTCAGTTCGGTCTCAGATGTGGAGCTTTGTCTTAGATTTTGTTGTTTGAAGGTAATGCTCACTTCAGGCCGATCTCTTTCACGCCTGCACCCTAGAAGTCACTACTCTTAGTAATACCAAGGCACCTGGCAAACCAAGTGTTTGTTTCATGATTTGTTACTGTTAGTTATTGTTCTGTCATTCACAGTGTTCGTCTCATGTCGCGTCCTACGTGGCAGATCCGGATGCTGCTATGGTGTTATGTGGGCTACGCCGTGAAAGTTCCCTCGTGCCTTCGAGTTCAGTTTTCAAGGATTACTTATAATCCTAAATTGCCAGGATATCAGACAAGACTCGGCCAACCGCTTCTATTTCTTCCTAAAGTTCAAGGACCCATATTGTCCTTAATAGTGGGTATTTAAGATCAATAGAGGTTAGATGGAGGGTCTAGGGAGACCGGGCAGGGACAAGGATCTGCTGTTGAGAAGACCCTTCACCCTGAACCCAAAAATGTGTGCATGAAAGAAGCCTACGTTTCTCAATACTGGGAAAAGCCTTTGAGAAGAAGATGGTGCCTGAATGTTGAACGCGCCTGACAACAAACCATAAACCCCAAACCCGAAACCCTAAGCCCTAAACCCTTAGCCCTAAACCCAAACCCCTATGTTTCAATCTTCACTGGGCAACTCGACGGAAGGATGAGAGGCTCTGTGTAGTGTTTTCGATATGGAAGCCTAAGGGTGCAAGGACTCAAATAATAGAGTCCCTTCAAAGGGGTTATAGGGGGATATATAGGAATATATGGGGACTATATAGGGGTATATAGGCCCCAAATACTAGAGTTTTAGGGCGCAAATACTATAATGTTGGGGCCCTAAAACCCTTTTATTTGGGTCCTTGGACCCTTACGGGAATGCACATTACCACAGCTGAAGAAGCCCATACCCGAATCCATGAGGGTTTAGGGTTAGGACCTACATTCAGTTCCTGAAGGGGCTTCACTTTTGCAACCTAAATCCCATGCACATAGGTGGAGGTTGGCAAAGATGAGGGGTCTGTTTCGGAGGTACCTCTAATGAGAACTATAGTATGTTCGATTTGCTGTAGGCCCCTACTCGCTGCACATGGGGTAGCATTTTCTTTACGGTCTGCTCATTCTGCCTCAACATGCATAAGACAAGTTTCCAAAAGCCACGCACCCATTTGAGAACACTCCGTTTTTTGTTTGCAACCTGCGTGACTGGGGCTCCGTGAGGCAATCCCGACATCGAGGTCCCCATCTATGAGACGTGTGATATCAAGGCACTGATCCTGTGTTGCTTCTTCTGCCGTCGCCATCTCTCTCTCTATCTCTCTCTCTCTCTCTCTCTTTGTGCTCTTCTTCGCCATGGAGATCCCACAAATGTTGCTTTGATAGTGCGGGTGTGGGCAGGTTAGCAGGTTACAGGGTTGTAGGCTTTGAGCTGTAGGTATAAGGATTGAGGGTTGTAGCGTTTGATGTGAAGAGCAAGCAAAAGGGTCAGTTCAAGCCACGCTCTCGCGGAACGGATTTGAATTTAAATCAAGCAACAATCAGGGGGCAAGCTTTTGAGCCATTTCCAGGGGAATATTACAGTGATGACAACCAAGTGCGAATGATGATGAAAATATTCACCTCCAATGCTGAACACAGTTTGAGTGTAAACCTTACTTGCTGCACGCAATGGCATGAAGGATGGGGTCTGCACTGTGAATGAAATTTGGTGTTGTTCCAAGGTCTCAACAAATTCTGTACAAAAGTGTCTTGCAGTAGGTCATGTCGGTGGCAGGGAACAATCAGGGTTTTCAGTTCTAAGCCCTCAGAAGGTATTTTAACACCTCGAACTCAAATGCTGGAGCAATCCTTCAACCGCCGGGGGGCAGGGCTTGGAAGCAGGACTCTTTGCAAGATAGAAACATGAAGGATCTTTGATCATGTTCCGCGCTAAGATAAACTACCGCAATCGTGCGTCGACATGCTGTCAAGCTTGTGTTACTCTATGTCCGGACCATTCACCCACTCGGCATTGCAAACCCTTTCTCTGAGTTGAGGTTCAGGTTAGGCAGAATCTGACCCCTGCGACAGAGTTTCTCGTTAATGTGTCTTGACAGTAGTTCTGTTCTGCAGGCAGTTGTTCAGACAGTGGTGGCTGATAAATGGATAGGGTATGTGCCCAGCAATGGCTTGGTCATAGTTAGTCATGTAATACGACTAATAAGGATAGTAGTAATCGTAAGAACAGTAGTAGTAATAGAAATGATACAAGTAAGAATAGCAGCATCAATAGTAAACCAATAACGCTCTTACACGTCGCCTTGTTAATGTTATGCCATAGTTATGCTAATATCTTAAGTTGCATCTGATCTCAACGTGCGCTAGAGCTTGGAAATCCACGACCCTACAATTATCCATACGGAATTATGATGTTACACAATAGTCAGCATGCAGCATCTTATCCATCAACAGCAGTAACCCTACTTGCACGTGACAGCGAATCATTTCAGCAACACTAACAAGTGGCCGGCTCCAGCCCTTGCTCCTGTTGTACTTCTTGAGACGTGTCCCAATTCATGGACGGTCAACCCACAGGGAATTTCTGACACAATCCTTGAGAGGCGTGCCTATAATCTGCCCCAAAAGCCCCTCCATATCCGTAGAGTGGTGGGGTACCCCGTCTTTGAATCCAAAAAGGTAGGTAGCAACCCAGTTAATATGAGTGTTCTGAAAATCCCCCCTTTTGTTCCCTTGCGGGGATGGCATACTTCCCTCAAAGCAGTGCGGATACAGCTGCCATCCCCCTGGGCTCTAAGCCCTAAACCCTAATACCTACATTGGACCCTAAAGTCTAGAAATAGTACCTCCATGGAGCCTCAGGGTCTGCACGGATATAACCCTAAATGCCCAATTCCCCATGCAGTAGGTTCCTAGGTAGTAGGTAGTTTTTTGGAATAGAGGATCAAGAACAGTAACTCGTCATATAGGTAGCTATGCTTCCATGGTAGCATTTTGGCAGGAAAACAACCTTGGCCAATGGGGCCATCGATTTCGGGAAGAGCATGTGGACGCTGAGCTCAATGTGGGAGTTCTTGCATGTAAGGGTTCCCCCTATACTACTCCTGCTTGGTTCCAATTAGTGAGGTTTATTCGAGGCTTATTGAGGCTAATTTAGGGGGTATCCTAGGGGCTGTACAAGTGCCGGCTCGGGAACCCATGCTGAATAGTTGGAGTGCGTCCTCGGTGGTTCCAGGCCTCAGTGGGACAGCGGTTACATGGAGCTTATAAGATTCAGGCCTTGAAGAATTTCCATGATTTAGTGGACTTCTATGTGGATCCTTTATTCAGAGGAGAGCCCATGGTTCAGTTTGGCTGTGGGGTATGTGGTCTTAGCACCTGTGACTGTCAAGACACCTTTGGTATGTGGAAGGGCGCTTGCGACGCAGGGTTCCCCTACCTTGGAATAAGGCAGCAGGGTTGGCCTTTGGGATATCTAAATATGTTCGCTTTTTGCTTTCCATACTAGTATGTTTCAAAGGGCTCCGAAGGCCAATCAAGGCACATGATTCCCGATACGACGAGGCTCCCCACAGTGGATCTGAAAACCCGCCCGAGCCACTGGTCCCCAGAGCCTCGAAGCATCAACGCCGCGAAGTCCTTGCTTCCTGGTCCTCAGAAGAGAATACGGTACGTAATCCCCATGTGACGGATTCCCATCTTCCTACTAAGAACCAGTAAGTTTGTAAGCCTCAACCTGTATCCTTGAACCAAAACCCCCCAAGAGTCAGGACCAACAATGGGATAATAGCCGTAACGCGGAAAAGTCATATCAGCGCGTGCGAACAATCCTGGCAAGTCCAATAGCGCCAATAACAACAGCAACAAGAATGTGATTTGTATAAAAGAGGAATTGGATAAATGGTGCAACAGCAGCCACAGTACAGTACCACAGCTAAGGACGGTCACACGGGTATGTGTGAAATTCAGGTTTTAAAGGGTACGCCCAAGGAGTGATAAGCACTCCTGAATGTAGGACCTTCGAAATAGCCCCTGAACCCTAAACCCTAAACCCCAAACCCTAAACCCAACAGCAGTGACGGAACAAGTTGAGTCCATACCCTTCAGGATCTGGTGAAGCGGTGGTGGGAGCTGAGAAAGGACACGTTGCCCTGAAGGGCGTTTTGAAGCCACTTTGGGCTTAGGGCGAAAGCCTCAGTAAATCTACAGGTTTTAGGTTCAGGGTTTGGCTGAAGGATTTAGGGTTCAGGTTGTTTAGGTGGAAGATTTAGGATTTGGGTTCCTACAGCTTGCTAGGGTAGCAGGGCTTCAAGGTTTTGAGTTGAGGGCTGGCAACTGGCTGACGCACGATCTTTTTGAGGCTTGTTCGTCCCGTGCTTTCTGTAACAAGGCGTGAAATGATGAGGCTTACGCACATTCCTCACCAGATCTCGTAGTCGCAACTGTCGAGAGCGTCTTCTCAGACACATACCCTTTTCCTGGCTCACTGTTTCCTGCTACCTGCCCATCCGCATGGAGGACTTCATCAAGGAGTTCCGGAAGCAGGCTGCCGGGTTGAGGGTTTGGGCTGGCAGGGGCACGTTGTCATTCTAGGATTGTCTGGGATTTGCTGCTGTGATTTGGGCAAAAGGGGTTGTGGGGAGCTGCTTCCTACATGTGAGAGTCTTGGAGCGTTTGAGGGCAAGCACAACGCCATGGGTGAGAACCAAGAAGAGAATTCGGCAATTATTCTATTAAGTCGGGAAGAGACGCGCGGTTTCTGTAAAGGAGCACCGTGCCATTCTTGATTCTTTGATGAGCTGCTGCTGGTCAGCTGCATTTGGAAGTTTTGCAACTTCAGACGTGCCTGTCTTGAGGGCCCTTAGCTTAGGGGCAAGGAGGAGTGCCATTTGCACACAAAAATTGACGAATAGCATGATAGCTGCTATACTGTCGTTGCGACAGCTATCACAACTACTACAGTATCCCCGAACTATTGTTTAAATATGGCAGTCTCCATACATAGGGGGACCCCAATACGGACCCAAGATACATAATCCTCATTATGGGGACCACCAAAACGGCACGGCTTTTAAGCAAACCCCCAAATTGACCCCTAAACCCTAAACCCTAGGCCCAAGCCTTAAGCCCTGTAAACCCCCATATAACCCTTGCAATGTGCCAGGACAGTCTCTTCCACGCGTTCCAGGAGCAGAGATCCGAAAAAGATGCGGAGGCACCGATGTTAGGTTTAGTAGGGTTTAGGGTTTAGGGTTCAGGGTTCCTCTAACCCCAACTAGCTACAGCTTTGTAGCTACACCTACAATTACAATTAGGGACTAGTTACTACTGAACTGTAGGCATTTAGGGTTACAGGCATAGGGTCCTATACCCTAAGCCCTTAACCCTAAACCCTAGGGGTTGCTTTTTTTTGTTTATTAGCAAGGTCAAGGATTATAGACTGACGGCTGTCAGCTCGTCTACAGCGTTTAGGGGTTAAGGGGTTAAGGGGTTAGAGGTTAGGGGTTGAGGGTTGAGGGTTAAGGGGTTAGGGGGTTTCGGAACTTGCGAGCTAGATTTCTGGACGTTTTGGCTGACGGGTTCCTCGCTTTTTTTTCGGAGGGGGAGACCACCTGAAACATCCCCAAAAGATTAGACTTCACATATTTTGGGGCTAACTCGCATCAGGGATCTAGATGTTGAGAAATCTCCGTGTCCTGCGACTTCACGCCCAACCTTCCAACCCTAACCCCTATATGCTAAACCCTCAACCTAAAACGTAAACCCCCAACATCTAACCCTAAACCCGAAACCTACAAGTAAGAAAGGAGGCCTGAGCTTTCCCTAAACCAGTTCCTAAAGCTCTGAATTGGCAGGATGCTGAATCCGATGGCCATTCCGAAGCGTCTGAGGCTTGCGCACTGCTTTGGGATGAGGAGATAGGAGAGTTTACTCAGGGGGCTTCTATGTAAACTCTTCAAGGGGGGGGGATTATGTAGGGGATTAGGGTTTGGGGTTTAGGATTTAGGGTATAACGTTTAGAGGTAAACTCGTTAAAGGGTTATATAGGGGATAGGGAGCATTTTTAGGGATTATTAAGGGGGATACTAGGAGTTCAGACTATGGCTCATACCAGGATCCAAAAGCATTGCAATTCGCTGGGAATGGAGTAGATCAGGTGGTGGAGGATTTCTCCTCCATCCACAAGAATAACGCATAATTGTACTGTCAGTAGTTTCCATGTTCTTTCCATTTTCTTGTCCAGGATCCCCATCTTCTACCCGCATATATATATATATACTGTGTGCATGTATATATATATATATTCTAACTCCCGAAGATGCGCCCCAAGTGTCCAATAGGTGGTGGAGGAAACTCTTGGACATTGCAGGTTGTCTGTATCTACAGATGCCGGACTAGCAACCTAAGTTCCGCAAAAACCTCAAACCAGAAGGTGACCACGAAGACAACCTATACCTTGGGTACTGCCGCCCCAGTAACAGTCTATATGAGGGGTCCTATTAAGGGCTATATATAACCATATTCTATTTATTATCCAACTGTTACTGAGGGGGGGCAGTACCCAACCTACACCCAAACAAAGAACCCGAAGCTATTCTCTCCAGGCGCATAGCCATAGCGACGAGTATGAGGGAACCGACGATGATCACTATCACTCCGAGGTGGATGGCAGGGTCTCGTTTGGTCCGAAGCGATGTGCCACCACTATTTGGTTCGAGCGTTGGGTGTGAAAAGAATTTGTTCTTCTACGTACGTTTGCGGCACGTCTTGCACAGACGGTGTTTGCATTTGGGTCCGAGTGCTCCTGAAGTTGTTCTGGCGTGCTCTTGGAGTGGTTTAGAGAGTTCTCTTCGCTGATCTTGGAGCAGTTTTGGGCGAATTTGGACCTCCCACAAATCTGGAGACAACACAATGATACAAATCTGAGGCTTCTATAGGGTATACTAAAGCCTTCTACACCAGGAATGCAAGGACTTAGATGGGGCCGTCAAATCTATATGGACAAATCCTAGAAATCAAAGTATACACACCCAAACTCCCAGCTTTCAATTGGGAAGCAGACCCAAAGCCCTCAACTTGTCAAGTCTAACTCCTCAGTCCTGCCTGCTCCCCGAGCTGCGGGTATATAATGATGTTATCCACAAACCCTATACCCGAACAGCTCATTCATCAGTAGCCCTACAGAGTCTCAGTAGAATGCCTTTTTATGGTTGTGCGCTGTGCGTTGTGCCTCCCCGTGCATGGTATGCCCCCCCAGCCTCAGCAAAAAGTGGATGGGGAGTTGGTCTTTGTCTTGTTCTTTATAAAGCCTCCACAGAATCTTTTCAAATTTCTACATTATCTCTTCAATTTCTCCGTAACTTCCTGAGCTCCAGAAACCTCCTCATTAATGAAGAAACAGAAGTATAGGTAGAAATATAGATGTCTATGTATTCATACCATTACCCAAGGCCCAAGTCTACCCACACCTCACCACCGAGGGGGAAAAGGGGGGATTGCCGCCAGCGAGCAACCCTAGACCCTACACCCTAAACCCTAAGTATAGAATCCTTGGGCCGTAGGCGGGCCCCGAAACCCGCATAATCCTCGTCTATTGCCAGTACATAGCCCCGCATGTTTAAACGCCAAGCCCGAGCCCCGAATAGTACAACTCATGCCACATATTTGACTACAACAGTCTTAACGAACTTTCTTTTGCTGTTAGATCTATTTTTCAAATTTTCGACCAAATCTACAACTATCCTAAGACATTTCCAGATCATTTGAAGGGCGATGCGGGTGTGCGAACTCCGGCAGCCTCCTCTGTGCGTGTTGCTGGGGATGCGGAGCCTGAGGCCAGACTTGATTGAGGGGGGTTTAGAGGTTCATAGGAGCTTAAGGGTTGTAGGGTTTTTTAGTGGAGTGGTTTAAGTATTTTTGGGAGTCTAGATACCCAAATATTGGAGCTTGGGATATCAACAGCCATTCAGATTAGACTATTTGGGGCCCATACCCCAAACGTTTGGGTACTTACACCCATGTGATTTAGAGGGTTTTGGAGGTTTGCGGAGTTGCAGGGAAATCAGCTAGGCGTTTTTGGTTCAGGATTTTGTGTGTAGGGCTTAGGACTTGGGACTTCGGACTTTGGATTCAAAAGTTTGGGTTGCAGGGCTTCGGGGCTCATGTTCATCAGGTTTGTCCAGGTTTACGTAATTTAGAGCTGGTGATGTCAGAGCTTCACCGCTGGTAAAAGAATGATGGATTGGGGGTCCGGAGATTCGGGCCATGATGCCAATTAAGCCCTAATGTTACCCCAATGGGTGTTCATCCTAAACTTGCACCCTATATAAATCCGAAACCGCGTAGGGAGTATTTTTGCCTGGTTCTGAGGATTCCACAGGATTGAGGAGCCAGGGTTCTAGGATTCGTATAGAGCATAGTCCCCCTCAAGTAGATAGAATACGGTTTTTGGTATGTTATAATATATTCCCCATATATCGCATATTCTTTCTACGTAAGGGTGACTGCACGCTTTGTTCGGGGTTGTTGGTGCGTTTTGGGGCTTAGGATTTGGAGTTTCGCGTTAGGGCTCGGGTGTCATCTGCTAGGGTAAGACTGGGCTGTTGATCTGCAGGTTTACGGTTTCAGATTTGGGTTTCGCAGAGTCTTCATTCTTTGAAGATCTTTTTGCCAAGCACTGACCACTAAAGACATCCAACATGAATCCTCGACGTTTTCTAAACGTTCGAAACAGCCTCCGACCACCAACTCATAATGATGTTGGGTCCTGATTAGAGTCACCCAACCCCCCGCAAAATCAAAATGGAGCCCTATTCAGTGTCGCGTGGGCACCCCCCAAACAAATTTGCGTCGTAGTTTTACCTTCAGATCAATATGACCAAAGTTTCCCGTCTCAGCAGCTTTCGTAAAGGGGTTTCGAATCAAAATCCACAGGGCCACCACCACAAAAAGGTTGGGCCTCTCAACTTCGTGCAATCCAGGCCCCCCAGACGAATCGGGAGGTGCTGAATAAGTTCCTGCAAAAAACTGCGCACAATTAAGCTCCCCCAACTCTAATCGGGATTCAACACTACTTAACTTGTTGAATGCCAGGCGGCCAAGGTACCTGGTGCTGGTTCCCAGGCAAGTCTCTTAAAATAATCCCTATATAATCCCTACTAAGGACCCCCATAATCCCTATATAATCCCTATATATCCCCTGGGGTCCCTAGGGTACCCCCTTTTTGAGAAACTCCCAAGTCTCTCAAAAGGGTCGGGACTGCCCAGGTTCAGGCCAGGGCCCACATAGACTTTGACGTGATTGAAATTATCTAGCTATAGCTGATTCTGATAGAAGTTCCCGGGCAAGAATGACTATAGCCCAAAGGGTCAAAGTACCCAAACACTAGGGCTTTAGGTCCCAAATACTATAATCTGAATGGTTTTTTGGTACCTGAAGCCCCGGCATTTGGGTACTCCTCAGTGTAGTGGCTCACCAATGTGAATTCCAAGTTCACATGTGCAGGGCTTTGTCCTTAGCACCTTGGGGGGAATGATTGACGTTCATCGGGTTGCAGACGCAGTGTTGGGGGCTTCTGGGTGTGCGGTGTTGGCTCGTGGCATTGATTTGTCGAGCCTATTGGAGGGTCAGGGGGACTTAGTAGGAAGGTTAATAATGGGGATAATTAGGGTTACTATATGGGTTATTGGGGTTATTAACCTACATACTAAGTCCCCCTGACCCTCCAAGTATAGGTTTAGGTAATATGCGACTGGCCATCCAGGGCTTGACAGCCATTATGGGTGTGGGGACTGTTGTATACAGTCGCTTTCTGAAGAATGCGGCCGCCATACTTGGCTTTCCCTGCAGATAACTCCGGGCGCGCAGAGGCCTTATGAAGATATTGCAGGTTCCAGTTTATTTTTCATGATCCTCTTTAGAAATTAGTAGTTCACATTTTCTTTCGCGATATCCTTATAAGTATATAGTTTCCATGTTCTTTTCCGTTATCCTTGTTGTAATACGGTAGTTTTCATTGTCTTTCACAATATCCTTGTTAGAATATCTACATGTCTGAGGGTATTGACTTGCTGCGAAATCCGCCCGTGACTGCATAACACAAGCATCTACGTTCAAAAGGGGCCTCATTACGAGACACCCACGCTGCAACTTAAAAGCCAAAATGCAAGCCCGGAACCGAACCTAAAGCTCGAGGCCTGTTTCTTGCAACACCTTTTAAGCCCGTCTATTCGTCAATGTCAGAACCCATCCCAAGACCACAGACCCTTCAAATCAGGCCGCTTTGCACCATTGGCAGCTCCGCTTATCACCAGAGCACCCTCAAACTTTGGATATCCCGTAGGGATTGGTAGTGGAAAGGGTGCTGAAAGCATGCCTGAGGCAGCGAGAATAGACGCAACCGGAGGTGCAACTGAAGTGCAGGCTTCCGGAAGCAACCACGCAGCGGGGTTGGGGCTAGGGCACGGGGCTCTGGGATTTTATGAGGATCGGATTTATAGTGGGCTTGAAAAGTGTAACGGGGTAGGGGTTTCTGAAGTTTCCGGCGATCATGAGGTAACATTGTGGCTCAGCCTCATTCTGACAGGGTGCAGGGCTTCGCGCTCCAAATTTTGATTGCTTTCACTCGATCCTCCGTAAGGGCTGGCGTAGCTGGTTTCGCGAAGGGTAGTGGTACAGGGCTAGGTTTTACTTTGCCCTGCGTCAGGGATTCAGTTATGGGGCAGGGTGACTTTGGTCAGGACTACTGCCAAGGCATAGGCCTATGATTCAAGCGTTCAGAAATGCGAAAGGCTAGATGTCTACATCAAGGGTCGTTCCACTGCCTTCTAGCGGCCTGGTGCCGATCGCAGCATTGAGCTGCCAAAATCGGCCAGCTTTGCTGGTCATGGTATGTGCCAGTGCAAAATGGGCCCCAAACCTAAACCCTAGACCCTAAACTGGCCGGTCTTTCAGCCTGCACTCCAGGTTTTCTCAAACTTCTCGTCCAAAGCGCATTCCCCAGACCCCGTAAAGGATCCAAAAAATGGAACCTCCCAACAATCCCCTAGTTCCCCCAACGTAGTAATGGGGGGTCACTTTGGGGAATCCATTATTGGGATCTCCGGATTGACCTCTTTTTTCTTTCTTAATTTCAACGTCCCCCATCGATATCCAAGGTTTGGAGCTTTCTCTGGATATTTTTGAAAAACTAGCCTAGATGAATTGAGCCTGTCGTTTTAGGACGTTTCCTATCAATCTTCAATTTTTTTTGCGCAACAACTACCGCCTGGACTAATGACCGCAACTCAACCCTCAGCAGTTGCCGGGAAAAGCATCAACCGGATTCTGCGCTCCGGGATTAAACAACCAGGACCCTCCTTGTACCCTTAATTGGGGATATATGGTCCCTAATAGTAGGTACTTAGGCCCTAATAGAGGGTAGGTAGGAGGAGGGTCTAGGAACAAACGCAGCATTGGTGAAGGAATGATGCCTAACAACGAGCGCAAGTACCATGCTTTCCACACTTTCGGCCCTCTGAATTCGAAGGAACAAGAACCCTTCCGCTAGGTAGACCTACTTCGTGTACAGTACCAGGCATAAAGAATGAAGGCGAGCTTTGCTTTTCAAATCATTCGATTCGGCTCCCCGAAATTTCCTTGAATACTCCCAAAGGGTCCTAGGTAGCTATATGGGGAATACTTACCCAAACCATAGGTCAAATTACTACCACAGAAACCATACTTTGTACCATATTGGTACTTTGGACCCTTTGGGACTGGCTGGGGCCCGCGTTATTCGCGTGGCATAGCGGTATTTCGGCTCTTTTTTGCGAAAGCTATGCTGTATAGCCCTTTCTCAAAACCTTGTATACAACTGGTCCCGTACCACATCCTTACTCCTTTCGAAAAACCATGTTTGCTCCCCTCTATGCGTGTCCTAAATAATCCCAATATATTATACCACATTTATGATACACCCTTAACCCTAAAATCCTAAATCCTATAAAATCCCGAATACCAAACCATGGAGAAAAGGTCCGACATACATTAAAAATCAAACCTGAAACCCTAAACCTTGACCTCAGGAGGATGCCTCACCAGCTACATCGCTATCGCTGCAGGATTTGGGTTTCAGGGTTTGGTTTAGGGTCTAGAGTTTAGGATTTAGGGTTTGGGGTTTAGGGTTCAGGGTTTAGGTTTAGAGTTTTGGGCTTAGATGCTGGGATGAAGATGTTTCAGGCTTGAAGGATTTTTGGTGTTGAGAAGATGAGCTGCTGAAGAGGAAGATTAGCCGCTGAATATTTCTTGGCGGAGGGGAGTTTAGAGTTCCGCTACACAGGGAACGGATTAAAATCCTCTTCTGTCCTGTATGAGGCTTTTCCAACAAGTAGGGCTACAATCGGTTACATTGGGATCTATCAGGGGATCGGGGCCCGCTATTGTTGGACACTGCCACGTGGAAGCCTGGATAATTACCGGTATTGTGGTCCTAGATCCCTTGTATAAACCTAGCATAGACTTTCTCAGATGAACCTGAAATCATATTGGCCATCATTCGGATGACCTTTAAACACCTATATAAAACACCTATAATATGATCCCAGTTTCCAGTTGATCTTTCTTGTTTTTTCATCTCCTTCTCTATCATTGGGGTAAAATGTTCCCAAATACCTTCATATATCCCTACAGAATCCCAATGAAACCCCAACATAACCCTATATAGCCCCAAGATAACCGCGATAAACCCCAATATAACCTCTAAACCCTAAACCCTATACCCTAAACCCTAAACCCTAAACCCTAGCCTCTTAGGCCCCTACACTTTAGCTTCCTGGGCTTGCATCGGGGACTGCGCAGGACAGGTCGCCTTCCAGGACGCAAAGCGTCGCTTCCCTGCCGAGGCTCATCTTAAGAAACATGAGAACAGGCTCAGGGGTGTAGGGTTTAGGGTTTAGAGTTTAGGGTTTAGGGTTTGGGGTGAAATTGGGTTAGGCCCCCGGCCCAACCTAAGTTAGAAACCCTTGAGAATCTCATATGCAGAATAGGACCCCTCAACTTTGTGTTCATGTTTGGCCCTACACTGCCTGGGGACTTTGGACAGAGGCATTTAACTACATCAGGTTTTGCAGTGTTAAATTGGAAAGCTGGGGCGGGCATGTTGGGTGAGGATAGCACCAAGTTGTAATCCCAATAGAACTTTAGATAGCCCCAGTAAAACCTAACCCTATATGACCTTATAAAAACCAACGAAACCCCTGGTCTCGCTTTTGCTTCCGTCAACAAATTTAGTTGGAAGGATTTTGACTTGGAAATCGTATTTTGAGAGCTGCATCCAAGTGCCAAGCTCTTATCTGAAATCCAGTGGTCGGATGTCTTTGGCCCGGGAGCGTGAGTTTAGATGGAGATTTCTGAAAACGTTCCCTGTCGAATCCTTCTTAAGGTCCCTCATAATTTGCTCATGGTTCCTACATTAACGGCCCAGCTATTTTGAGAAACACCTGGTGGAGGATGCGGCTTTCTGCAAAGATCATGTGAGGAGTCTGAACTGCATATTCAATGAACATGCGCCTGAATAGGGTGAAACTTGTGATGTTGTGGTTATGTAAGCCTGTCCTTCTTGGCTTGAAGCCGAGCTGGTCCAGTTGACAACAGCACAACTGACAAAACATTACAAGCCTGTACATTCGTATGCCCCGTTGACCCTACTTGATTATCCACATCATTATTCGTTGTCTTTTCCATGTGATGGTTCATTCTTACAACCGCACACCCTCCAGAAATTCCCGGTCAGCATGGAGATGCTCAAGTGGCAGTTGAAGTATCCCAGCATCGCCTCCCCTGAGACAAAACTTACAGAGTCGTGAAGTTGTAAGATTTACCATCCCTTGACTTTATAACCCTACCGCGAGGCTTCTGCCGCAGTGGTTTGCAGGCTACTGTCCCAAATGCTCTGGCTAGGACACTATTGTCAACTCGCCTTGGCACAGGACCGCCAGCATGTCCACTGTTGACACATCTTTGTTGATGTCCAACACGCAGCTGGGCTAAGTTGATGTTGTGGGGGCTTAAACAACTGCAGCTTAGGACATTTCTCAGCATCTGGTTTCAAGGGTTGCAACTGCTGTATCCCCAAACTGTCGGTAAATCAGTGTTCTGAAAAGGTCGGAATGACATTCAGCCTTCACAATATGTGGAACTTCTCTAAGTCTATACAATATCCATCCGAGCTCAGTAGAACTGCAAGACAATCCTAGGTGTATCCACTATGCTCAGGGCAACTGGTGCACAGTTTGCCTTGAGGCGTGGGTGTTGATACACATGGTCTGGTACCTGCAACCACCAAACCACGGACTTCATGATTAAAAGACGACCATTCCTGGCTTTTCGTTTTGGCCTCAAGCCTAAACCCTGACCTCCTAGACCCTAAACCCCTAGACCCTAAACCGTAGTCCTCGTTAACCATGCCACGCTGAGTTGGTGGAGTAGCTGGAGTAGCTAGCTGCAGTTTGCTCTGAGATGTTATAAGTCCTTAAGGATCCACGGACCCAAATAATCGGGTTTTTGGGCTTAGACACTATAATCTTAATGGTATTTGGTTGGGCCCTAAAACCCTATAATTTGGGTCCTGGGACCCTTTGGGAATATAGTGTACAGCTTTGATGCCAACCCATACAGCTTCAAATCTTGAGTTGCTACAGAGGCCTGAAACACCTATGGGTTATAGTTCTAGATCCTTTGCATAGGTATAGCGTGTCTCAAGCTGACCTCAAACTAAAATGTTTTCAATGAATTCGGCACCTGCATTGCACTCTTTGATTCCAGCGTGACATCCGATAAGCCCTCAGCCTAGTCTCTACCACCTGAAGCCAAGGCCGTCTGTCAGCCCTATTCTCAAAAGAAAGTAACAATACCATTAGTAGCAATAATGACTAATTATAGTCAAAAACTAAGAATAGAAACACTTCATTAGAAAATCACGTCTATGGATTCTCCTCTCTCCCAAAAGTCGTGCATTTAGACGTTGTATTATACACCCGTCCCCATATCCCCATGCCCCTTGGCTACGCCATAAGTCCTTAAACCCTTGAAACCCCAAATCCTCAAACCCGCAAGACATCAAGCGTAAAATCCGAAATCCGCAGTGCGTCCCCGGATAAGGCGGACATTGCAAGCTTCCGAGTGGTCGAGCTGGATCAAGGCAAGTGCTTGCACATAGAAGCTCAGAAGCCCTAAACCGGGCACCAGTATTTCGCTTTAACAGCCAGGTGCTGTTGCTTGAACTCATGAATCCCCACGGAAAGGAAGGTCCCTAGAGAAGACAGATTGAATGATTCATGATCTTCAAGGAAGACCTGTATTTTCTTAGAAATTCCCACCCTGAACATCGTTTATGTTGAGGACTTTGGGCTGACAAAAGTCGCAGAAGTTATTTTTGGGATCAGTGCTTACCCAGACCCCCTAAAGGTTTAATAGTGGGGATAACAAGGGTTACTACATGGGCTATAGTGGCTATTAACCTACTTACTAAGTCCCCCTGACCCTCCAAGTAATCCTGCTTGCCATCCAGCTGGCACGTTTCCGCGACATCTACTTAGATCGCACTGGTAATTGGTACGGAAAGGTCTTCATGAGGCAGCTGGTAAAAATCCACATGTGTCACCCTTGTACACCCAGAGGGCACCCACATTCTGAGGAACAGCGGCTGCAATCTTAGCCTGTAAGACTGCAAATCTCCCATGTTCCAGTCTAGCAGCATAGGAAGCATCAGTTCTGGGACACATGGGAATTGGTCAAAAAGAATGTGGGACTTAAACTAATTAACCATAATGGGTTTATATAGTAAATAATAGGGTTCCCCCAATATAGTAACTTAATTTAAGTTCCTTAACAGCAACCCAGCTTAAGCAGAGCCTGGGGTCGCAACCTTGTACCGCATCGATGATTCATGCATCGGCGGGCTGGAAGCCCCAATCAGTATAAGTTAGGTGGACCCCCCACCCAGTAATAGTGACTATAGGGATAATAGGGGTTATATTAGGGTCCTCTTATATTCCTATTATACCACTAATACAGGGTGGGGGGTCCTCCCAAAGTATAAGTGTGGTGGTTGGATGGCTGCCCCCTCCTCAGTATGGCAGAACCCATAGGTGGCTTACCATTGCCTCCTGTTTGAATTCTGCCAACATGGAGTGCCATTTCTTGGGGGTAAGGTAGGTCCTGAGGCTCTACGAACTAGGATCCATATAGCTTGGTGATGAATGATAATTACAGCGATCATACTGGGCATTCTACCCTTAGCCCAAAATTCTTCCACGCGGCATCTCTTGGCACAGGTATCTGCAGGTCCCCTGATGCTTTTAAAGAGTTGTATCAAAAGTCATAACTATGAAGCCTGACAGAAGCGCCCACTTTGACGTGCTTGGCAGGTCAAAGTTACGAAGAAAGGAAATTGCTTTGGGCTCCTTGGCTGGGAGCAGTCTGATACCATCGTTTCCATAAACAGGTAGTTTCCATAAACAGGTTGGTACCCCAATAATGGAGCATCAAATGGAAAAGAAAATGGAAAATGACATGGAAACTGGGATTATATATTGAGGTTATTTGTGTACTAAAAGTCTCCATAAACAGGTAGTTCCCAGAAATAGGGGGACCCCAACATAGACTCCAAGACATGATAATCCTCATCGGGGCGACCCTTATACCAGGACGCTTTTCTATCTGGAAATCCACATGTAGTGGGGTGTGTGGGGGTTCTCGAACTAGCGCGCCCTTATGGTGATGCTTTATGAAATGGGCAACACACGCACATATGCTGTTTCTTTTTTTTCCCAGGCAACTGCTCAAGTTTGGAGTTCTGAACTTGAGACTTCAGGTGCCTGGAAATCTTGAACTTTTTTTGTGCCACAGGTGGGTTTTTAAACGATGGTAGATATTTGATTCTGCAGAGGGCGCAGCTGGGGTTCTGAGTAGCGTGTTTTAGAGTTTCTTTCTGGGTTCGCGTGGTTGCCCAGTAGGCTTCTTCCAGCGAAACTATTGTGACTCATGACTGTTTTGCGAAAGCTTCTTTGAAGTATGCATAGCCTGGTGACTTCGAAAACAGGACCTCCCGTAGAAAGTCTCATCTGTGCACGCTTGACTTGTTCAAGGATGTTCGTCCGCTTGGAGTCGCCGACGTTGAAATCAGTGTGGGGCCTTACCGAGTTTTAGGAGGAGTGGGCCCAAGATCGGCACAACTCCCAGAAGCCCTATAGCGCTCAATAAACAGATCCCGGACCCTGCACAGCGCGCCGTGGAGCAAAAGTGGTGTTAGGAGTTTGTTTCAGTCTCGGCTCCCAACCCACAACTCCTGCTGACCCCACGTGTCAATAGATTCCTTCTGTGCTTGCGTGCGACAGATAACGTACAGAGCCAGGTGAATTTCCCTAAGCTCTAAACCACAAACCCTAAACCGTCAGCTTATGGCAGGCTGTTTTCAAAGAGTTGCCGGCAACCGCGGGAGTTTCACATTATTCCTCCGAGGCACACGGAGTTTATCCTAACGCCCAAACCCGATAGGCTTTTGGGGCTTGGTGGGTTAGGATCCAATAGATCCGTAGACTCAGACCCTATTTTCACGCGTTTTAGGTTCAGCTTTTGGGGAGAGGGCTTTGGGATCATGTCCCTGAAGCTGTTCTTAAAACTATACGCAGGTGCTAACATGAGGGCCCAGGGTTCGGGGGTGTGCAGGACTTGAGAATTCAGACTTCGAATTCAGTCTGCTTGAAGAATCAACAGGCATTCGACATGTTCTCGTCGGAGTCCCCATGGAGATGTTGGGCTCTTGCATGCCAGGGGGGGGGAGGCCGGAACTGGATTAAGGCAGTAATCTTCGGCTGACTGGCCATTACAGTACTTTGTTCCTTACGCGGCCCGCGAATAAAGAAGAAGGGTGTGCCAGCAAGGGAAAGACTTACTTGTGGTCAGCACGGACGAAAAGAATATATAATCCCTACATAATCCCTATATAGCCTATTCCCCTATCCCCTACTAACCCCCAGAGAGAATGAATATACATATATATATATATAATCCCTACGTAATCCCTATGATTATAACATATTCCCCATATTCCCGACCAAACCGCAGTAAGAAGAGCCACGTTGCCAAGCTTCATGGGTGTCAGCACCTTGGGAAGTCAACCCAGCAGGCCTTCGGTAGCCAACCCTGAACCCCCTTATTTAGCGTTCAGGGTTTAGGGTTCAGGGTTTAGGGTATGGGGTTCGGGGTTTAGGAGTTTCTGAGAGGTGTTCTAAAGGGAGTTTGCTAGGGTTGACCCCAATGCATTCCAAACCCAATACAGATGGTATTTTCGTGAATTCCAGTCAGCCTGAAAGCACACCAACGTGGTAGGATCACCGAAATAGGGACCCTCGAAAAGAGGCCTATTTATACCCTAAACCCTAAAACCTTATTTTTTTGAAACCTCTCCCATCCCCTAAACCCTATGCAAGCCCTAGCCAAGACTCTGAAGCGTTTCCTACAGATAAGAAAACCTTATATACCCTCATATAAACCCTGTACAACCATTTTTAAAGTAGGTTTGATTTTCTTTTCCATTATCCCGACATAACTCTATAGAACCTCAAGTAATGGACGTCAACCTGTTTCCCGCGATCCCCCCTTGCACAGCCTGGAGGTTACTTTTTCCGGTGCTCAGCTTCTTGGCCAACCAACCTTTTAGGGTTCAGGGTTTCGGGTTCAGGATTTGGGTTCATGTTTTAGGGTTTGAGGGTGGAGGGTTTAGGGTGTAAGGTTTCAGTGAGAGAGCTCCCTCACGTAAGAGGAATCCCACTCGCCCTAATCATACATGACGTGCTAGTGGGACTGTTCTGATTACATCAGAAGGTACGGTTTCATTGAGGATGAGAATTTAGGGCTGATATGGATGAATGTTTACTGGGTTGCTGTTAAGG
>CAJNIZ010043442.1:4504-24128 GCA_905231905.1 Symbiodinium pilosum
GTCCGAGAAAAAAAAAACAAAAAACCTTAAACCTTAAACCTCAGTCCCCGAAAGCCCTCAAACCCAAAGCCTAAACCCCAAACCCAAGTTCCCTAACCCAAAGCCCTCTCAACCCCTAAAACGCCTAAATCCTAAGCCCCTCATCCTGGCCTCTGGAGGCAACGAAGGGCTTTGCCTCTCCGTGGCCGCCCGGGATAGTGTCTGGGACTACAGGTGAGTAGTATTTTATTTGGGGATACTATGGTACCCAACATGGGGTTTAGGGTTTAGGGGTTTAGGGTTTAGGGGTTCATATAATGTACCCAATAATGGAGAATCAAATGGACAAGAAAATGGAAAGGAAATGGAAACTGGGATTATATAGGGGTTATGTGAATCGTATTTCATTTGGGGATACTATGGTACCCAATATAGAGTAAGATTATATCCTCCTTTTGGGGGTATAGTACTTTATATAAGGAATATAATCTTACTAGGTTCAACTACCAAAAAAACACTACTTAGGTAAGATTTGCTCAGCTCCGGGGATATAGGGGTACCTAGGGGATCTTCATACGTATAGCTCTATACAGATATACATAGAGAGAGAGAGAGAGAGAGATATACATATATAGAGATGTATAGATAGATAATCTGAGGTTTAGTTTTTTTTTCTTCCTCGTGTTTTGTGTTAGTGTTTAGGTCGTCATGCTAGGGCTGCTAGGGTCATAATTTTGAGGTTGCAACACTTCCCTAGCGGACCACCGTTTTGAAAAGCACCCCCACTCAGTTTGACAGGTTATTTGTTGAAGGCTTGGTGCCCTCGAGGTAGTCTAACACCTAAGACCCTTTTCCGTCCGGGCACAGGGGCGGCGGGCACACGCCTGTGGATGGGGATGCCGCTGTTCCGGCTATAGTTTCTGTTTCCCTCTACACGACGCGAATATTCAGAAGATGCTGATCAAGTACCTGCTTGGAAGCAATGTGCTTGTTTTCCTTGCAGAGCATGACGCTATGGAGGAGCCGCAGACTAGCCAGGCAGCTTGTTGTGCCTGCATTCTCTGGGTTGCTGTTGAGGAACCTAAATTGAGTTACCATACTGGGTATACATAGTAAATAATAGGGTTTCCCCAATATCTTAACTGAAGCTAAGCTCCTGAACAGCAACCAAGTTCTTTGCCATGATGGGCGCGAGGCCCGCTCCGAGAGAAATTGCCTCCCAGAGCCAAGGTGAAGGTCTGGATTCACCTCGTTGAAGCACGGGCTTGGCAATCTCTACCTAAACCCCAAAAGTATGTAAAATAATGGCCCTAAACCCATAATGATAGCCATAAAGGCCATCATTTTACATACTTTTGGGTCCAGGTACTGGCAAAGAGACTGCGCTCTTGCTCCAGCAGGCTTGGATGGTGGCCGGCCACCATATCGGCACGGAACTGAGGGAATTTGGCGAGTATGGCTGCTTTACCATTCTGCAGACGTCGGATGTAAATACATCATACATACAGTGGGGCGCCCGCATTGTTATTCGAGAGGAAGTCAAGCTTATATCGAAATCCCTGCAACGTCACCCACCCTCGACTACCTTCGCCAGCAGAGCTCACTCGAGAAGAGCTAACAAACGTGCTTGGAGTTCTTAGAAGCTGTTCCTCAGGAACGGGTTCCTCAGGAACTGGCAGGCTTTAGTGGTGAATTGTAGAGAGAAAGTGTTCCCGAATCTAAATCCAGAGGTCATCCAGCTGGATATTGGTTTGTGCCTATTTAAGGACCCGGTCAACATTGGCTCTTTTGAAGCACTATCTTGAATACCACGCCGCAGAAGGACTCGAACACCATTTTGAGGAACAGAAAAAGCCTAGCAAGACTTGAAGCTTGGTGAGTATCTGACAGCCGCGACTACGCGCGCCAATGTTCTCTCCTTGAACGCAAAGTCCTAAGCCATTTAAGCCCTTAAATGGGCGGTTCCACAAATCAGGGGCGCCAATATAAGCCCCCCCAAATACGATGAGCCTCAAAAATGGGTTTGGAATTCTGTGGGTGAGAGGAAGTGGCCCCCTTTTAAGAATCCCTTCAAGCCCAGTTACCTCTGTAATTAGTGGGTTCCTGTCCTTAAGTCCCTAAAGGAGCATGTTTTACATAACCAGAAGTCTACTGTAGGTACCTGGTCTAGCTGGAAATCCTTTCTTACCTTCCTCCTGGTTTAATTCATTCAGAGGATCTCTTTCACCAGTAGTCCTGTTAGCCTGGTTGCAGGAACCTGACCTCTAAAACCTAAAACCCCTAGACCCTAAACCCTAAACCCTGAACCCTAATGAATCCTAGGTGTGGGCATGGGTTGCCACGAGGTGGCCTGCAGGCAGGAATTTGGAGTTCCCGTAAATCTGTAAAGCGTTGCGGGCGCTTCAAGCTCAGGCCATAGGTTTGAGGTTTAGGACCTGTCAGGGCTTTTAGGGTTTAGGGATTTCCCTTGGAGCCCTAGGCCCTCCACGGAATTGGGTGCAGGGAACTCATTGTGTGTAGAATGTCTGGCATGGATGTGTAGAAATCGCGATGTAGTGCTCAGAGGACCGCGGGTTCAAACAAATTGGGATTCTGAGTTTGGGGTTTAAAGTCGGTTCTGGGTTCATGTTGATCACTGCAAAGAGAAAATTGATGAGTGGGGGACAGAGTTGCAGGGTCGTAGCGAAGGATTGCAAGCTAGGGAGTTTTGGGTCGTTTGGCTGTTGGGACATGGTCTAAACATGCAGCGCTGTGGGATGCCGGCTTCAGGAATTTCGTGGGTCTCAGACATCCCAGGGTCTTTAAGAAATCAAGTTTTTTTTAGCTTGAAACCTAGACCTAGATCCTAGATTTAGTGTTTAGGGCTTATGTTTTTTCTGTGAAGCTGCCTTGAGCTCAAAACAGCTAAGCCCAAATCCCCCTAAACAGAACAAGCTTGGGGCGGTTGGAGATTGCTATGAGGCCACGGGCAGATTTGTGTCCCACAATTTTCCACCCCTTAGTGAGGGTCGAGGGTTCCGGGCGAGTGTTCAGGATCTAGGTTTCTAGGGGGGGTTCTTAGTGCTTGAGTCTGGACTCTTAATGAGTAATCTTCCCTAGATGGTGCCATTGGGTGTAAAGGAATGTTTACGTAGACTCTTTCCTGAACTAGCCTAGTCTGGGTCACATATATGGGTTCCTGCTATGATGCCTTTTCTCAGTGATGGGAACCCTCTCCACACTCCACATCTACCTACATCTACGGTAGGGTGAAGGGCCTTGGTCTCTATATTCCTAACTCCCAAACCCCAAGCGCTAAACTCAGCTTTAGCAGGCAGAACCCCACTAGCGATGCCAGCCTGCAGCCATGCAACGAGGAGGCGACACGGAAGGGCTGACTTTGTCAGGGGGCGGAGTAATCCAAACCCTAAACCCTAAACCCTAAACCCTAAACCCTAAACCCTAAACCGAAACCCTAACCTCGCCAAGGAACTGGGGAGGCATGGGGTTGTTTAAGGAGACTAAGAGCAGGCTCAGTTGTCCTTCTCGCGCGCCCATGGTTGGTAGACTCCTCCTATTCCTTCATTTCCCACTAATCCACTAATCACCATGGGGTTCAGGGTTTACAGTAAGGGTTTAGGGCTAGGTAACACATAGTGATAGGGTATATGCGCATCCCTTTCACCGTGCTAGCAATTGAAAAGAACTTGTCGACAAACTGGGAGTGAGATTCCGTCCTGGCGGGTTGATGTTGCTAACCCCTCCTCCTATTCAGGGTTTAGGGTTTAGGGTTTAGGGTTTAGGGTTTAGGGAAAACCCCACCCCTGACATCAAATATTCCCAGTGTATCTCAATGCGAGCTCCACCTTCTGCGTATGAAGCCTCTACAATCCCGCTCCATAGTCACCAGCAAATGTGATGATTTCTTCGCCCTAAGCCTTGCAGTAAACCCTGCGCCGTCCTACAAGCCTTAAGAAGAGTCCAGCAAATCCTCCCAAGAGCTATATATGACTCCACACGCACCGTATCTGCGCGTAAGCCCAAGCTCTGAACCTTACAACCCCCAACCTAAAAACCCTTACATCCCAAGCCCGACGTCCAAAAAACAAATGAACCCAAGTCCTAAGCCAAATGTCCAGACTTTGAACCCAAGCCATCAACAAACAACTCTGACTCCCAAGCCTGTTAGAACCTACTCATGCTGACTAGTTGGGAACAGGGGAACGGATCTCTGCAGTAGCCCTCACACAAACTCTGTTGGAATGAATAGCCTTCAATCCTACATCCTACATCCTGAAGAATTAATGTCGCAGTTTCCCTTGTCCTGTCCATTAAGCACAAAAACTCCCTGAACCCTTCTTACCCCTACACCCCCCAAGACCACCCAAGAAGTCCTAGAATCCTAAACCCTTCCCACCCAAACCCTAAACCCTTCCCTCCAAACCGTAAACCCTAAACCCTTCCCTCGAAACCCTACACCCTCTCCAAACCCTAAACGCCAAATCCTGTAAACCCTACGTGGGAATCACTGGCCAGGACTGGGCCCAGAACTTCTTCCCCGACGGCCCCTTGCTGCGCTCGGCCTCGCCAGCAGAGCGCTGCCGGAGCACTCAGTCATTTTGGAGGAGTTTAGGTTCCCTAGACCCTACACTCCCCAAGAGTTTGGGGAGCCTTGTGGGGGTATCTGGGCATAGGGGACCCTGGGCGTATAGAGAGAGCTACAGAGGTCTCGATGCAAAAGGATTGAAGGTTCAAGGCTTGATACTTGTTCCAAGTTCCAAGGTTCAGGATGTAATGCCTCCACCCCCACCCCAGCTGGGCTTGGGTATAGGGCGTGGGGCTTAGACATTAAGGTATAGGGAGCCCAAAGCCCTGAAAAACTTTTAGATCAAAAGAATCACGCGGGTGAGGATTTCAAGTCTTGAGGTTGTCTTCTTGTCTTCACTGGATCAATGCTACTTTTTGGGGTATGGGATTCCTGATTTTTTGGTAAAATGGATCCTCTTTTCTTCCTAGGGTAGTGTGGGCTAAGTTCATTATGCCTCTCTTTTCAAGATAGCGATTTCCCCCATCCCCATAAGTTTAGGATTGCCTACCTTACCTCCCCAATGAATCCCCCAAACCCCAACCCTAAAACTTAAGCCCCAAAGCCTAACCCTCAACACCCCAACCCTAAACCCTATTCAAAGTGTGGATATACCATCTGTTAAGCTAGCCATACTTGCTTGGTCGCGCCTAGCAGGTTGTAAAAAGAGCAGGCGCTTTCTTCAGGTATGCTGATTATGGGAGGGTGTAGTATGCAGGGACTTCTCTCTCAAAGGGAGCTGATTTCTGACAATCCTCTATGAGGCCTACGCAAACCTGTAGTAGACAGGATGCTTTCAGAAATCATGGGTTGCCGTTTGTGGTTCGCCACGGTGAGGGCAGCCGTCTTTGGGGATCTGTTTGGGACCTCCTGTTTGTGAGACATGGCTACTATTTAGGGTTTAGGGTTTAGGGATAACGGAAAAGAACATGGAAACTACTATTTCGGTTCAGGCTTTAGGGATACCCATTCTACGCTTGACTTGACAGAGGCCTGTCGGTGGACTACCATTCGGGCAATACGAAGCTCGGCGGTTCTAGTGTCGGGCATGGTTTTTGAGGTGAAGGGTGTCTGTTCCCTATTATAACCCCAATATATATATATATCCCTATTATATTGTAGTAGTTTTTATTCGAATTCCATTACCCCCTAAGCCTATATATCCCCTAGAATTTTGTTTTCTTCCTAAGGCCTACTGTGCTACAAACAGGACATGTCGCCGTCAGTCTCCGGAACATGGTTGGGGTTTAGGGTTTAGGGTCTGGTATACCTCCGATGATCATTTCGAATACTGGTTATTGGACTTTTTAGAAGTTAAGGGTACCTCTTTCATCTTTAGTCTTTATTCGTCTAGGGACCCACGATCGACCCTCAAAACTACAGACCTCCACATGATCTGCTCAGAATACGGGTCCTAGTTTCCTGGAGGAACCCGTATGTCGCTCCTTGCTATGGAGGAGATGCCCAGCCCAACCCACACGCTCCCAATCCTAAGCCCAAGCAAGACCCTATGGTTCAGGTCTCTGTCTTCCGTTCTTGGTCACAGTATGTTTTGCTCGTATCTGTGTACACCCTCTAGGTTTCGTAGACTTCTTGCATGATCCCCAGACAGGGTGTCTGGGATTTTGGTTTGATCCCGGAACCCTTACATGAGCCATAATCTAAACTCCCCAAACGGAGTTATATACGGGGTTCTATCGGGGTCTACTAGAGGGTATATGAAGGGGGATAGGAGTTTGGACTATAGCTCATAAAAGGCCCAGAGCAAAAGGCAGCCCTTCTTTTCGGAAACTCATGTGTTTGGTATGACGGTTTCGAATGAGGTGGTCCCACGCCAGAACAATCCCGCCAACTAAATTTCACCAGTCCGTATGAAGCAAAGGGGATTCCATACGAACCCGTACCCTCCATACCTGGATGCATCCCTAAATATCCCTACTCCTATGGATCCCTACATATTCCTGTGTATCCCTTGATGTCCCTATATATCCCTGCATATCCCTACATACCCCCTTTCGCCCCCATGCTTCAGGCATGGAATCCGGGGCTTAGGGTTCAAGATGGCTCAAGGAGTCAAACCGTAAACCCTCAAGTCTCGGGTTACGGGTTTAGGGTTTACGTGTTGGGGGTTTAGGATTGATGGTCAAGTTTTTGGGGCACACTACACTCTAAACCTTAAACCCTGCAGCCTCAAGCCAAGAGTGAGTAGGAATTGCATAGGACCAAAAACAGAACACAAAGCGTGCAAACAACTCAGGTCATGAACATCATGTAGTTCCATAAATCTTAAACCCTGAGCCCTGACAACTAAACCCGAAG
Organism: Symbiodinium pilosum; assembly: GCA_905231905.1. Taxonomy (NCBI): domain Eukaryota; class Dinophyceae; order Suessiales; family Symbiodiniaceae; genus Symbiodinium; species Symbiodinium pilosum. The sequence continues at coordinate 11,367 of CAJNIZ010043442.1, forward strand.
CCGCGAATCCTTAACCCTACATCCCAAACCCCAAATCCCAACCCCCCCCAAATCCTGAACCCTAAGCCATAAATCACCAACCGCAAATCCTAAAACCTAAACCTTTAACCCGAAGCCCAAAAGATTTGCAGGGCTCAATAGCTGAGGTGCCTAGCCCCGCCAACCCGAGCCCGAAGATAGAAAGCTCAAGAGATGATCGGGTGTGCTTGGAGTCAAGAGTCCAGCGTTTAGGGTTTAGGGTTTAGGGTTTCGGCTTTAGAGTTAAGGGTTTGGGTTACAGGCTTTAGGCTGCAGGGTTTGGGGTTCAGGGTTTAGGTGTTCATGGTTTAGGGTCTGGAGGTTAGGGTCAAGGGTTGCTTTATCTGTTACAGTATATCTACACATCCTAAACCCTACTACATCCATGAGCCAACGCCCAAAATCAAAAAACCTTCCCAATTTCCTAAGTAAGCTTTATCCCAAACGCAACCCAACATGTCTGAAGCTCTGAGGGGCTGCAAGCCGATCACCTTGAAAATGTGCAATGAGTCGGATCCGGGACAGCGGTGGACCATACTCAATGGTGAAAACGCGCAGGCGCGGGGAAGCCGACAGTTGGTCAACTTGATAGGGTTTAGGGTTTAGGGTTTGGGGTTTAGGGTTTAGGGTTTGGGTTGATAGAATATTGGGTTATGTTGGGGCTATATTACCCCAATAATGGAGAATCAAATGGAAAAGAAAATGGAAAATGAAATGGAAACTGGGATTGTTTTGGGGGTTATACTGGGGTATTATTAGGAGTTTTTGGGGGGTTGCCCTAAATATCAGGCGCCAAATTGCACTAGCGATCCAAAGGGGGGCTTAAGTTTGGCAAGCTACCAGGTGGGGATCATGGCTTTTTGAAGATTGTTGTTTAGCGTTCGACTTGCGCAATCAGTGCTTGGCGCTTGGACGCGCGTTCTGTTTTTTGGAGATCTGTACTCAGTGTCCATTGCGCTGAGGGATTTGAGGACTAACAGGCCTAGTAGGTGGTGTTGGAGTAGACATGCGAGGAATTATGGGGTAGAATTCTTGTGTAACCGTTTGCCAGTCCATGCTTCCCGCTTTAAATATTCCAGGTCGCATGGGTGTGTGGATGATACAAATTCATGCTTCGCCTAACCAGTCTTGCAGTGGTCTCAAGCACTAAATCCCGAACCTCAAACCCAAGCTCTAGCTGTTGTAAACCTTAAACCCTATAGTCCCCCTTCAGTAGCTAGAATTTGGGGTATATGGGGATCTTAGTTTAATATACCCAAAACCATATTCTATATTCTATCTACTTAAGGGGAATTTTAAGACCGGGCCGAGGCTTGCCTCCAGTTGGCAAGGAGTGAAGGAAGGAATCCTTCTAGTAGTCTCTATACAGTCCCCAATACCCTGATGCTAGAGTAGTTTTCATCCTATATACTACATTCGCCCATTCTCTACTATAAGCCCAATATGACCCCAAAATGCTTTTGTAGTTTCCACTGTCTTTTCCCTTCTTTCATTCCCGGCTAAGCAGTGGTCTGTCCTTGCGGGTGATGACAGAGAGATGCGTTGGACTTGCTTACTGGTTCATCGTAGAGACTAAGGAAATATACTATGTAGGTATTATATAGGGATGGTATTCCCTTGGTCCCTACTAGGAACCACTAATTTTAACATCAGCATCCAACATGCTCTTCAGCGCAGGTGGTCTGTGGAGCTATGGATAGCTGTTGTGGAACTCATATTTAGTTAGGATAAGATGGGTAAATAGTTGGCCCTTAAACACTAAACCGTTGAAATCGTAAATCTGTTAAGTTCCTTGCCAGAAACCGGGGTACTTTGCTTCAGCATGTATTTTCTCCAAGATGGCCATAGGACAGTTGTGCCTGACGAAAGGGAACCTAGGTGTGTTCTCAATCCACTCAACCTTACACCCTAAATCCTAGACCCTAAACCCTAAACACCAACCAGCAGGCGAAAAGATGCTTGGCAAGGGGCCCACACTCTGACCCCTAGCGCACGGCTTTGGGGTTAGAATCTAGAGAATGGTTCCCCACCGCGAGCTCCTAGCTGCCTAAATCCCAACCCAGAGAACCGAGGCACTGAACTTTTCTCTCGAAAGCTTAGCGCTGAACAAGATGAGCTATACTCTAAACTCCTTAAAGGGGGTTATACAGGGGTTATTACGGGGGATACTCGGAGTCTAGACCCTGAACACTAAACCCTAAGCCCGGCGGTTATAAAGATACTCGGACTTCAGACTATGGCTCATGTGGGTATGCGTCTGTATAGCTACATGTTCCCTTAGGGTAACCTATCCTGTGAACTGCCCATTAACCTTAGGCCTAGACTGAAGACCCTAAACCTAATGTCCTCCCAAATCCTAAATCCCCAGCCCTAAACCCTATGCCCTGACCCCTGAATCCTAAACCCTCAACAAAGCCGGCTTCACGGTTTCGAGTTGCAGGACTTGGCGCTCATGAAGATGGAGGATGGCTTCGTCGCATCTGTCCCAAAGGCGGGGTTAGGGCTCATTAGGATTTAGGATTTAGGGTTCATTAGGATTTAGGTTTAAGGGTTTAGGGTTCATTAGGATTTAGGTTTAAGGGTTTAGGGTTCCCCAGGACTTAGGGTTAAGGGTTCAGGGTTCAGCTTGGGTTTCATTATGGGATTAGGAGGCATTTGTGCCCAAGCAATTCAATGTTCCGAGGGGTTCTTCTTGTCAGGAATTTAAGCTCTAAACCCTAAACCCTAAACCCTAAACCCTAAACCCTAATTCCGCGTGGCTAGCTCATGCCTTGAGCCACAGCTTACACTCCCCCAAACTAACATGGAAACCCATATAGCCCCTTTTTCGAGGGACTCTAGTCTTTATAGGGCCCCTTTTGGGTTTCCATGTTAGTTTCCAGGAGTGTACTGGTTCATTGTTTGAAACAGGTCTTGGTTTCTCGCTATGTCAAAAACGCAATGTAATTTGGACTATAAGGCCGAAACTTTGATAAACCCTAAACCCTATGTAGGGCTTAGAGTGTAGAGTCTGAGTGTTTCGTTCGTGGTTCTGGCTGCTGGGTTTAGGATACGGGCCCGCAAATACAAAGCGCCCCCGCCTTGAAATGGATATACCCCAACAGGGCTATACAGAACCTTTAACCCTAGATCCCAAATCCCGATGCCCACCCTAAACCAATATCCCAATTCTACAGGGACCAACTCGGCATGTTGAGTCAGCTATGTTGAAGCAAGAGTGCTCACCGCGATTACGAGGGATCGCGCGTTTGGTTGCTGTTAGCGTTGCACTGCAGGACTAATTCCCTCCCCTGAACAATGCACCCCCCGCCCCCGCCCTCAATATAGCATTACTTATTTCCCCATGAGAGGGAAGGAAATATATTGATGTTTTGTTTTTGGCAGGGTAAAATTCGTGCATTTGCTATAAATGAGTAGTTCTATCGTCCCCAACATGAGAACCCAGGGTCAGGGCCAAGGAATTGAGATAACGAGTTGGTTGATATGGATCAGACTTTGGAGTTATCAGAGCTATAGTCTAAACTCCATAAAGGGGTTTTATACAGAGGCTATATAGGGGAGTATTATAGGGGTTATTAAAGGGGATACTAGGAGTTTAGACGATTGCTCATTTGGAGAGGGACGAATTTACGGGTACCCTGTGCCTGCTCACATGAGACTTTGCCAACGCCCTTACTTCCTACTTGCTGCAGTGCAGCAGCTAGTGTGCTGCATGGGAGCTAAACCCCAAGCCGAATACTTGCTTACATGCCCATGGACTAAGTTAGCACGGATAGGTTAACATTCCATGGTCAGGGGGGCACCAGGGAATCAGTAAATACCGGAGTGCTGTCAAGAAACTTAAATTAGATTGGGTTCAGGATTTAGGGTTTAGGGATTTAGCTTTAGGGTTTAGGGTTACTATAATAAGGAAAACACATTTGGTATATACCCATATTATGATAACTTAAGTTCCTTAACGGCAACCCAGAATACTAGTGGTCGTGAGACACTAGGCGTGCTCGCCGCCAGCTTACGATGAACGTGTTCCCGACACTGCTGGTACCCCAAACCCTGCACGCCAATTGAGGTGTTGTTGAATTTCTGGCCATTTTTGAGTACCCTGAAGATTGGGTGCCATATTCTACTTGGGGCCTAGAAAAGGGGCCATAATTTTGACAACCTTGCATGTGCATTCCCGTGGCGCGGAGCTTTTGGTGTCAACAGGTCAAGGTGTTCTCTGTGGGGGCCAGCAGCATGAAGAGCCCAGTAAGATTTGGAAGTTTTCGCAGATTAAGGGTACCACTTTGGTTTGGGGGTCCCTCTAATAAGGAATATAGTATTTTGGGGTACCCTTATTTTGGGAAACCACCATTTGAATTTGAGGTTATCACGCCTAGTTTCAATGAGGGTTTCGGGGCTACGGCGAAGGGTTTGGGGCTTACATGAGCCAGTAGATTTCTGGATCTCGACCCTATCAAAAAGGTCCAACCTCCCGAATTTCCCTTTACAACACGTCGCGCAAATTGCATCTCCTCTTCGCAAAGAGGTTGTTGAGTAATTGTGGCTGAGCATCAGAAACATGGTCTATCACGAGATCCTAGGGGAACCCCCCGAACTAGACCCGAAGATTCAGGGAGGAATAAAGTCCAATAGGTTGGCCTGTTAAGGCTCATTTGGTCCTTAGACTTACTGTTTGGACTTACCGGTTGTAAGTAGGGAAAGAAGGGAATACAGTATGCCATGTGGGGATTGTTATTTCTTCGTGGCTTCCTAACCAACCACCAGTAGGTAGAATCTGCATGGGGTCTTTTTGTCGCGTCCCCTCCGGATCCTATGATTTGGAGTGTCAGGCTCGGGCTCAGGGCATGAAGCCCAAAACCTTGTCTCCTCATAGGGTTCTTGTTGGGTTAGACTTCTACGTGGCGTGTACTGCGCCTCCAAAGCGTTCCATGTTGCCAGGCGAAACTCCAGTTGGCCTCTTTCGACATGCTGATCGAGGCCCTTGGATGTAAGCCCTTTTGTAAGAATATGGGAGTTTCCAGAAGCAGTCTGGCGACCCCCAATAGGGTTGGAGCCTCCCCCTTCCGTGCTAAATCGCAATGCTCCCTAACGGATATCCGGGTAACCTTTAGCCGCTTTAGCCCACTAGGTTTAGGGTTTAGGGTTTAAGGTTTAGGGGTTTAGGGGTTTAGGGGTGTAGGGTTTAGGTTTTAGGGTTTAGGAGGGAATAAGGGAATATAATCCCTACATAATCCCGATAGAACATGTACCCATATTGCCGACCAACGCTAAACCCTGAACCCCACACCCGAAACATTAAATCCACAACACTAAATCCTAAACCATATTGCCTTCTAAGAACCGTTAAGTTTTGGGGTCAGAGAAAGCCCGATATGAAAAACTGGTTCACCTTGAAGACGTACTCGGCACACACCCAGGCTAAACCCTAAACCCTTACACTGTACACCTAATCAACCCCTAAATGAGCCATAGTCTCAACTCCTTCTATTCTAGTGGGCTACATAAAGGATCATATAGGGGACTGCTTTAGGGCATGTTAGAGGGATACGAGGAGTTTAGGCTATGGCTCATTATAGAGTTCCAGTTTTCATTACCTCATACCCTAACCCCTAACCCTGGATATTGGATAGCTAAGACATGAAGGCGGGATATCCCATTTTGGGTCCTGTGACATGGAACTCTCTTGACCCAGATACCCGACACGGGGTTGGCCCAAAGGAGCTGAGAATATAGCCGGGTGGGTTTGGGTTGTAGGGTTTGGGGTTCAGAGCTCCAAGGTCTAGGGCATGGGCAGGAGGGTTGCTGTAACAAAGTTTCCATTGCATGGGTACACTGTCTTTCAACAGCAAGCCAGCAAGGAAGCGCACGCTCCGTCCCTAAACCTGAAAACCCAAAACTCTAAAGCCGTAAACCCGAAACCATCATGAACAGCTTGAAGTATGCAGTGACAAGTGCGCTCAGCAACGAGCTACCTGCAGTGTGAACAGCAATGCTTGTCATAGACCCTAAACCCCAGGCCTACTGGTGGAAGAGAATATAATGAGTATTTATATATATATATATACCCTACATACTATACTCCTTTACTGGCCACTAAGCGAACTCTACTCTGCAAGTCACTTTGGTTTGAGAGGTAGCCATTCAACTAGCAAAGCTAGAGGATGATCTGGGCAACGCACATGACATTTTCCTCACATCTTATGTCATTTAGACATATCGGGTTAAAGAGGGCCACTTGAAAGAGGGTATTGACTCACAGTAGCCTTTGATTTCAGCAGACTGTTGACGCCCTGGGTCTAGTGCTTGAGTCAATGATTTAGGAGGTTTGTGCCAGAACATGTAGCATTCAGGGGCTGTGACTAGGCGAGCGTAAGCCTAGAGATGGGGAATTTCATTTGAGTAGTATTTTATTTGGGGATACTATGGTACCCATTAGAGTAAGATTATATCCTCCTTTTGGGGTATAGTATTTCATGTAAGCAATACATTCTTACTAGGTTTAACCACCAAAAAACACTACTCATTTACATTTTCTTGAAGCCGGTCTGCACTGCGGCAGGCATGCAAGGAAGAGGAGTGGCGTCTCTTGTTTTCGGGTTTCGGCCTGCTCGAGTCAGTGTGTGATAGAGCCGACGTTATAGTAAGCGGAACCCAAGGGGAGCACAGACATCTGCATGTGAAAGCGGTTTGAGGAATCATCAAAGAAGCAGAGTTGAATTTCAGACGTTCTAAGTCTTGAGGTGGTCTGGGCATGTAAGTTTGTGGCCGTTTCTGCTGGCGAGTGGTTGCCCGCTGTAAACCTGAAAATCGGGTCATTTTTCGGTAGATCCTTGATTTCCCTCAGCAAGGGTTATGATTATGATAGCAATATCTAGGTCTGTTTGGAACAGGGGTTCGTGAACCAAGGCCTCATTTGCTTGGGGAAGGGCAGATGGTATTCGATTTCGACCCTCTAAACCCTAAACCCGAAGCCCCAAACCCTAAACTCTGGAGGTGTGATACTTTTGATACAAAAAATCCTGCATGACCTCAATATACAATAGTCCCATTATTCCCAATATATAATGTACTTAGGGTCATGCAGGATTTTTAGTATCCACCGTAGTAGAATTCATCATCCCTAAGCCATAAGCGTTACTTGTACTGTCTTATGGGGGCTTGGTAAACTGTATGAGCCATAACCACCATAAGCTAAACTCCTTAAAGGGGGTTACATACGGTTTAGGGTTTGCGGTCCAGGGTTTCGGGTCGAAATTCCTTAAAGGGGGTTATATGAGGGTTTCTATATGGGACCATTGTAGCGGATTTTACGGGGGATACCCGGAATTCAGACTATGTCTCACATTGGGTTTTCTAAAATTCAGGGCACCGGGGCTCCCATAATAAGGGTTATCGTATGTTGAGATCTTCATTGGGGTCCCCCTGTTTACTGAAACTACCATCGAGTTTGGGGCTTAGGGTTCAGCGTTCGGGCGTACGGGATTCAGCAAGTGGGCTTATGATTGGGAGAACTGGGGCTTATCATATCGATTGTGGGTGCACGTACTACGACTTAATAAGCTGACCGTCTCTCGAAGGACCTCTTGGGTTTTGGGGTTTAGGGTTTAGCATTCTCTTAACAGGAAGGCATCTCTCCCCAGAAGGAACAGGGGACCTTTAAGGGTTGTTGTCCTTTTGTTCAGGGTTTAGGGTCGCGGGTTTAGGGCCTATGAGGAGGCATCATGTTTGTCAGCTGTGGGTGCATGAATTCGGGCTGCTTATTACTTGGACTCTGTACTCTCCCAGACTAACATGGAAGCCACCAAAGGGGGGTTGAGGGTTTAGGGTTTGGGGTGCGAAGGCTGCTGTTCTGTTGGGGCAGGTCTGTTCTGAGGCCCTAAACTTGAACCATTTTGGGGGAGGATGCGCCCCAGCGAGCTCCCTTGCCATACTTTGACAGATGTTTCAGACTACGACCCAAGGTTTCCCTTTGGAGCGGGTTTGAGGTGAGGTTTGCTGGAAGTTCCTTCAAGATAATTGCAGAATGCTGTCATCTAGAATCCTAGCAAGCAGCTGAAATCATGATTTCTATCAGCACCGAACTTAGAGTCGGGTTTTGGGCTGAGGGTTCAGGGTGTAGGGGCCTTGCAGTACAGCTAGACACAGCCTAGTCCGTCTTAACAGCTCTCATGAGTGGAGGAGCCCTAGCCCTGAAATGGTTAGCCCGGAGGTCCAAATCCAAGCAGGCTACCCTAAACCCTTAATGCTGAACCCTGAACCCTAACCCTTGGATGTCCAGCTGTACCGAACCTGAGTCCTGAACGGCAGAGTAGGGTCGCCATGTTGGTTGGTGTAGGGTTCAGGGTTTCGGATTTAGGGTTTGGAGTTTAGGGTTTCCACGATGCCTTACACGCTAAACCTCAAACCAGGAAATATGGGGACTGAACGGGGCTCTGAGTCTTAGCGTTGACGAGCACTTAAAACATATGGGTTTTACTCTGAGGCTATAAAATCGCCTGCTCTTTGGGTTCTTGTGAGCTCTTGGGTCACAGCCAAACACCCTAAACCCTGAACTCTCCATCCCTGCATCCGTGGTCTGGGTTCGCGAATGAATGGAACCCCTCACGTCTCCTCAGCGTGATGGTGCGCCTCTACACTGACGGATGAATCTGTCTGCGTGATGCGCGCATGTGCGCGGAAGTAAACCTTAGACGTACACGTCAAGTCCTACATATCCCCTAAACCCTAAACCCTAAACCCTACTGTAAGCCCTGAATCCTAAACCCGGCCTAGGTCCGTTCATCGAAGCTCAGAGACGGCTCCGATGATTTCGAGAGCCAACATATCCTAAATATGAACTGTAGTCTAAACTCCTTAAAGGGGGTTATATAGGGGATTCTATATGGGACTACTATAGGGGTTATTAAGGGGGATACTAGGAGTTTAGACTAAAGCTCATATGCGGGGCCTGCATGTCACCTCATCGTAACCAAAACCCCAGCCCAAAACCCCCCACCCAAAACCCAAAACCCAAAACCCAAAACCCGAAAGCCCAACACCCGAGAACCCTAAACCCTGAAACCCTAAAACCCTAAAACCCTGAAACACTAAAACCCTTAAACCCTAAAACCTTAAAACCCTAAAACCCTAAACAACTCCAAATCTTGGAGCCCTATAATCCTTATAATCCCTATAATCCCTGTAGTTTCCATTTTCTTTTCCATTATATCCCTAGCACCCTGAGCCTATGAAAGCCCCTTCCGCAGGAAGTGGGAGCCGTCAAGCAATGGAACCAGATCCCATCCCCGACGGTCCTTGGTCCGACTAGGGTTTTGGGTTTTGGGGTTTTAGGGCTAAGGGTTTAGGGTTTAGGGTTTTGGGTATTAGGGTTTTAGGGTTTTGGGTTTTGGGGTTTTGGGGTTTTAGGGCTAAGGGTTTAGGATTTAGGGATTTAGGGTTAAGGGTTTTAGGGTTTTAGGGTTTTGGGTTTAGGATTTAGGGCTTTGGTTTTTAGGGTATCAGTAATGGGTAGGGTCTAGAGTTTGGGAACTAGGCTTCAGGATTTTGAAGGTTTAGGGTTTTTGGTTTTGAGGGGTTCAAGGGCTCGCTAGGTTTTTAAGATTGAGGCCTTTAGAGTTTTGAACTTTGCTTAGGTCGACATTTTCTGCGCTGGCGTTGCTCTTCAGTCAGTTCCACGTAAGAGTGTTCTACGCATAGTTCAGGCTAACATGGTAGCTCCAACATTATGACTGTTGTTTTCTTTACAGAACTGTTGGAGCAACTACTGGCTGAACGTGCTAACACAAAGTGTATTCGGAATTAAGTGTTGGCGACAAGGTCCTTTGTTTGCATAGAACCTAACAGGTTGCAGCTCTGAATGAGATTTGGAGAAGGCGCAGCACATGTAAGAGCACTAGCGCTGTTAGGCTCGCATCTTGGTGCGCTCTGATGCAGGCGCTTCTCCGTTTAATATGGTAGTTTCCCAAAATAAGGGGACCACAATATAGATCCCAAAATACTATANNAATTTTGGGAAACCCCCATATCTTGCAAGGTTAGGATCAATCAGCGAATCCAGGCGTGATTTGCTTTCGCCAATGGCACATTCAGGGTTCGAGTACCTGTGCGGTTGTGTAGCATTCAAGACAGCATCTTTCAGGAATAGAACCGGTAATGCCCGCATCCGTGTTTTGTTGAATAGGGTAGTTTCCCCAAATAGGGGGGCCCCAGTATAGACCCCCCCAAATACTATAAGTCCTTATTGTAGGGACTCCCAACAAGGCACCCCTCTTTTTGGGAAATCCCGATATGTTCAAGTAGGTTCGATCTCAAAGCAGGAAAGTCTGGCTATCAGAATCACAGAGGGCATGAACCCCAAGATTTTGAGACCCTAAACCCTAAACCCTAAACCCTAAGCCCCGAACTTCTTACTTCTAGAGCCATCTGCAGTTGTGGGCCTTCTGTGGAACATATGCAAAATGCCATCGGATTTGTGATTTCTGTTTTGACTGCAACAATACGGTGGTTACGAAAAATCTGGATGGCCCTAAGTACCTTGCACCTTGGGGAATTATAGTACTACAGTATACTAGGGTCATGGCGTTTGTTAGTATAGCCAGTAACACTACCCAAATCAGCAAAGCTTCAACACCTACCCCAACAATCCCTCCAAATATTAAACTGTACTGGAACGCGAAAGCCAGCCTAGACAACTCCATGCGAGGCCCTGCTAGCTACGAAAGCAGTCAAACTATGATTAGACCAACCTGATCGTTCTGGAATTCTATCATAGATTACATTGCGTTGTGTCATATGAGTAACTACGCCGCGCCAATTAGATCTTAGACCTTAGACCTCAGCCCGCGACCCTAAACCCTGAACCGTTTTTAAAGCCAAAGCTAAACCTTCAAGGCTCGCTAGCCCAAATTGCAGCGTCGAGGTCGCGAGCCTTGTCATGGCGCACGAGATTTCCACCAACTTCACGCAGAAAGCGTCTGGAGGCATCTCATGCAAGATTAGAAGAAGCTTGTGATGACGTTTTCTTCTGTCTAAAAATGGCTAACAGTTGTGGTCTGGATATCGAACATGGACCCAGCAAAGCCTACAGTCCTCAAAAGCCTTCAGTGCTGTAGATTATGGCTTCCCGCCAGCCTTGTACCCGCACATGACTACTTTCAGCTGAGACAGGATCAAGATGCACACGCCTTAGACCCTCATCCGGAAAAACCCTCCGCGGCCCACCGAAGTCTTAGTGTGGGTATGGTATGGGCCCTTCTCAATGACAGCTGGATAATACTTGAGAGGGAGCGCCAGCGAGTAATAGTGACTATAAGGGATAACAAGAATTATGGTAGGGTCCTCTTATGTTCCTGGTATAGCACTATTACAGGATGGGGGCTACACCTAAATAATACTCATAAAGGACGTATATACAATCCGCAACACGGCCCCTGTTATAGATGGTGGCAGAGGGTTGGGGCAGTACCAAACTCTAAGTTCAGATTATGGGTTTAGGGGTTTAGGGTTTAGGGTTTTAGGGTTTTAGGGTTTTAGGGTTTTAGGGTTTTAGGGTTTTAGGGTTTAGGTATACAAGGTGCAGACATTCGTCAAACATCTTGCCAGAGTAGGAGCCAGCAACCATAGAGCCGGAAGTCCGCAATAAATCAACCAGGGCCCTGACATTGGGCAAGCATATGAGCTATAGTCTGAACTCCTTAAATGGGGGTTAAATAGGGGATTATATAGGGGACTACTATAGGGGTTATTAAGGGGGATGCTAGGAGTTTAGACTATAGCTCATATGCAAGTATTCCACGAGAGTATGCCGAAGCGTGCCCATGTCGGGGATATTTTAGATTTCCAAAACGCGAACATGTCAGCTGAATCCCCAATGTCACCTGAAACGTAAGGACGGAAGATCCTCCACAACTTCACCCTAACATCCTAAACGAAAAACCCTTAAACCGTGAACTTGCAACCCCCGAGCCCTAATCCCTGGACTGAAATCCATAAGGGTGGTTGTTAAAATTGTGGTCCCTTTTTGAATCCCTATTATAATACGGCACCTAATATCTAGGGTACCCACAAAGCGACCATAATTTTGATAAGATAACCCCCAATCCGTGGGAGGGAAGCCGGATCTTGATATCTTGCGCTAAGGTGGCGAGCTGCTACTTGCAGATGTTTGGGCGGAGGCCTTCAGTCCACTTATCCCCAATTAAGCTTAGGGCTTGAAGTGAGAAGGGGTAAGTTTTTCCAGTGGGGGGACTTAGCAAGTAGCTTAGTCTTTGGAATAGCCGCCGTTCGCAAAAGGTGTGTAGAAAAGATGTAAGCTTTCTTACTGAAGATGGCTTAGTCTGCTTGACCCTCTAGGTTAGGCCTTGGTTAATCCTCATGGGACAGGCTTCTGTGCCATTCACCGATTATTGGGGATTTTCAGGAATAGGGGAACCCACTAGAGATCTCAACATATTATATCCCTCATTGTGCAGATTGTCCAAATTTTGTAACCCCCCGAATTCAATTTCACAAAATGAGCGCTATATTCGCTTCAAGACAGGTTCTCATGATCTCCAGCATATATATATATATATGGACCACCCCCCCCCCATGATCCACCGACCCCCTGAAAACACTGTAAATACCGATAAAAACAATCATTTTTGCATGATCGGATTTTGGACACGCCCCAGTCTAGGATCATGTCTTGTCTAATTTGGTGTTTTGATACCTTGTACTTATTTATTCCTGTCCAACATGACA
>CAJNIZ010043442.1:24228-56373 GCA_905231905.1 Symbiodinium pilosum
TTCCCTAATAAATCTAACAAAGGGTTTAGAAACAGATGAAGCCATGTAACCAGGATTCCAGGATCCCATGACTCAACGAAGGGGCCGCATATATGTACACGAATGAAACTGAGATACGATTTTCAGCAAAAAAAACCTCTTCGGTGGATCATGGGGGGGGGGGGTGTGAGCATATATGTATAAGTATATACTGGTAGTTGCCAGAACAGGAGACCTCAACATAGACCTCCCTGAAATTTTTATCCCTAACACATCAAGCCCTAAACCCTAAACCCCTATATGCACCCTAAGGTTGCTAAAAGTGCGCGGGCCCCAATTTTCATCTTGGTCTAATGTTTAGGATTTGAGTTTAGGGTCTGGCATTGAGGGTTAAGGATTTAGGGTTTATGGTTTAGGATTTAGGATTCATGCAGTGGCTGTACTGGTGGCTTGGGAAGATCTATTTTAACTCACAGCTACATACAGACAATGCAAGAATCTTGCAACAGTAAGAAACAGCGAAGGTTCAACCTTTGAGGTGCGCAACTTGCAGTGACCTCACCCGACCTCATCTCAAATGGTGTCTTACATATCAAGCTGGCCCACTTTGCATTAATTTCAAGTTCCGATATCCGCAACACCCTAAACTCTAAACCCTAAACTCTCAACCCTAAGCCCTTGACCCAGTTTGAAGCCCCATTGCCACCAGGCGATCTGCCCATGGTTTTTCAATCCGCCCATCCACACCAACAGCTGCTTCCCTGGCTTCGGCTGTCGGATTTGCGGGTCCGTGCGGTTTAGGGCTTAGGGTTTAGGGTTTAGAGGTTGGGAGGTCATTGTAGTTGAAGGTTTCGGGTTGAGGATTTGAAAAGCTGATGTTCTTTGCCTTGAACAGGCTATGGAAGACTGAGTTAATGCTCTTAAAGCAACATCCCCCAAAAGAAGTAGGTTGTAGGGTGTAGAAGCTGGCTTTTGTGTTTGCTTACACAGATTTTTAAGTCCTCCAATCCGAGCCAAAACCTGTAAGCATCTTGACCCAGCAAAGGCTAGGATTTGGGTTCCGGGTTCCCGAAGCATAAGTGTTCAATCCCGAATCTTCAATGTTCGCAGGCTTAATTAAAAATGCCCACCGTGCCCCAAGCTATTGCCCATGCCCTTTGGGGCTGATCATGACTTGTGTGCAGGGCTGAGCTAAGTTGTTCAAAAAAGATGCGACCATCCACTTCAGTCTCTACAGGAAACTTCTTCCAACAGTTCTATGTGGTAGTTGTTGACAACAGAAAGCAGTTTTCTTTTTGGTTAGGATCTATCTTTCCCCAATTGTTTAGTATTTGAGTCTAGAAAAACCTAAAAGTTCAGTACTGCCCCCCCTCAGTAACAGTTGGATAATAATCTTAATATGGTTTTATATAGCCCTTAATAGGACCCCTAATATGGACTGTTACCGGGAGGGGGCAGTACCCAGCCTAAAAAGAACTGATCTGGGTTGTGCGCCGGCTCCAGACGGCACAAAGCCGCCGGAGGCCGGCGAAGAGCAGCCTTGTCGGCCAAAATGCCGTCCTTTATGTAGGGGGTTCCTACCCCTGAACCCTAAACCTTAGGGGATTAGGGTTTAGGCTTTATAGGCCTGAAACCCTAAGCCCTAAGCACCTTGTAATTCTCCACCCGAGCCTTCCCTTGCGTAAACCCTTGGAGGCTCAGCAACCCCATACGTGGTCCAAGGAGGGTCCTTCCAGGCGAACATGGGGATTTCCTAAATTAGGGGAGCCATTTTGGGGGTCCCCATAATAAGGCTTGTAATATATTGGGGTCTATATTGGGGTCCCTGTATTTTGGGAAACTACCATATACCCTAAAGCCCCCAAAAGGCGTTGCGGCCCAGGCAAAATGATCAAATGCTACAGCAACGAGCTCTGTGATCCAGCAGAAGACGGGGAGCTCGATGCCCAGGGCCATCATCTTTCTTCCGGGGTTTCTAATTTTTGGGGCTTTAGGCTTCAAGGATTGAGGAGTTTGGGGCTTGAGGGTTTTAGGGCTTAGGTGTTTGGGACGAGAGGACGAGGAATTTGGGCTTGGCGTCTTGGGCTACTTTGAGCTCAGATACACGCACCTCCTTCTCGCTGCCGTTCTTGAAATGTGATGTAAGTGGAGTTTTCTTGGACTTCCAGGTGAAAGTTAAGGAAACGGGCTTCAAATTTCTGGCTGTTGCTTACTTCCCGGCAGTTGAATGGGGACGTGCTCTGCCATTCTGAGTGCAGACGGATCCTTACACACAAGCAGGGTATATTTCCTAGTCTGAACATGCTGATTCCTCTTCCTACATTTCGCAGCCTGGCGTTTTTCCCCCACAGTCGCCTCACATACATCCCTCACCTTTTAGCCTTCTGGAACATTTCGCCATCGTTGACGCGCGTTTTGAACACGTTGCGAAGCAGGACATCCTCTGCCCAAACTCTGCCCAAACCTGGGTTCTGAAGCTGAAGCCCTATAGGGTTTAGGGATTAGCGTTTAGCAGCAGGGAATACAAAGCTATCATTGTAGACAATTTGCCAATGAGGTGCCACAAGCTGCCTACCTAAAGCCTGGATCCTTCCCCTCATCCCTTTATACTCATTACATAACCATCAGACAATGTATAACCAAGGCTCTTACACTACAATGTTTGGGGTTCAGTCTGAGAATTCTGAGGTTTTAGGGTTAAGGAGTGTTTAAAGTCTAGGGTTTAGGGTTTCGGGATACTTTGCAAAAAAGAGCCAAGTGTTTTGATGCACAGCCTTGCACGCGAAGGAATCCCAAGCCCTCAGCTTTGAACCCTGAACCCTAAAACCACAAACCCCCTAAAACCATTAACTTCGAAAACACTCAACCCTAAACTCCGTCCATCCTCAACAACCGCAACGCTAGGCACTCATGTCCCCAAGCATCCTTGCGAGGGCCGTGCTTAGCTATAAAAGAAGTTGCTCAAACCAACCCTTATGGTTTCGGGTTTAGGGTTTAGGGTGTTTGGGGTTTGGGGGCCCCATATGAGCCATAGTCTAAATTCCTTGAAAGGGGGTTATATAGCGGATTATCTAAAGGAGTATTATAGGGGTTATTAAGGGGGATGCTAGGAGTTTAGACAATGGCTCATATGGTCTTTTAGAGATCCCCCCATGCATAATCTTACGGTTCAGGGTTTAAGGCTTTAGGGCTAGGTAAGGTCCCTAGAGTGCTTCCATTTTGGAAAGCCTGCATAGTCAGAGGTATGTCTTTGAGCTACGCATTGGCCATAGCTGTAATTCCCCCAAAACAACCAAGTAGACCCCAGGCCCGAAACCCTGAACCCCAAACTTTTGTTCATGCCCAGGAGGCCTTTTGAGACTCTCAGCCCAATGGCATAGGCCCCTTCAACTCCTTGACTTCAAAACCCGAAACCTTAAGACCCTGAACCCTAAATCTTGCCTTCGAAGCTCTGAACCCTCGCCCGTGCAACCCCCTAAACCGCTCCGTTTTTGAGTGTGGTAGTATGCCTAGGGATTGCTGCGCCTCGAAGAAAGGAACCTTCATGTGCTCTAAGCTGCGCGCTTGGCGGGTGGGACGTTAAAAGGTTTAAAGTTAAGGGTTTACAGGTTTTAGGTTAAGGGTTTGGCTTCTAAGCTTGAAGTTTAGGGTGTCGGATTCAGCGTTTAAAGTTAGGCTTGAGGGTCCAGAGGGCTTGCTGTTGAGGAGCCTAGGGTCTAAAGGGGCACCCAAGGAAACGTAAGCAGAAGGGGTCTAGGTTGAGGGTATGAGGCCTTGTGGAAGACAGGGAGATCTTTGTAGGGCTGAGGATTTAGAATTCAGGGAGGCTTCAGGTTGTAGGATCATATAGGCTGTTCTCAAAATCATGGGCTCTTTTTGGTTATAGGTTATACTACAGCACCTAATATTTAGGGGTACCAAAATGGGACCCTACTTTTGGGACTTATCCATATTATGATCTACGCATATGATGCGCTTGCATGGTGAGTTGTTACAATCTTTCTTGGGTATATTACTTAACTGACCATAGAGGGCTGGCCCAGGCCTCCCAGGCAGGGCGAACTATGTTTTTGACAAGTCCTTACGTTCTACGCTGGCCTCCTTCGTTCAAGGACTTTAAGTTTGTGCCCTCAAGGGTTGTACCCTTGGTTTTGGATCCCAAATACCTGTCTTTCATGGGTTACAAAGGACATCTAACCCGACGCCCTAAATCCTAACTCTACATGCTGAGGGACGCGCCCTACATGTGCAAAGCAAAGACGAATGGCAAGAGCCCATCGGACTACTACTGCCACTTGGCAAATTTTCAGGAGGTCTCAAGGCTCTACATTATTGTTCGGGCGGGCTATGCAAGGGTGTATGGGGAAATATAGGGTTTAGGGATCAGGGTTTGGGGTTCAGGGTTTAGGGCCTACACGACGCTGCCCACCATTTTTCCCCTTAATTAGGATTATGCGGGTAACTCAAGCTAAAGGCCAATTAAATGGAAAGCTGGCCATGACAGCTCAACCTCACTCACGCTCTAATTCCCAAGCTGCAGGGTCCTCTGATTTTCGGATATCAGGTTTGGAGCAGAGTAGTGGTGCTTCAACCCCCAAACTTTGCCAAGGTCATAGGGGGACTAGATTCTTGGAAGCCCCATGTCTCTCAACATGGCACCCAAAGCGTTTCAGGTATCTTTGACCTTGCGCATGATCCTCTTTTCTCCTCCCTGCCTATGCTTAGTTCCTACGCCCTGCTTGAGAAACTCTGAAACCAGTTTTTCTGCGAAGTTATGCCTGGTGATTCGGAGAAAGGCTTCGGCTTTAGGCTTCGCGGTTTAGCATTCTTGGCTTTTATTTTACTGTGGCGAAAATCTCACGTTCCAAATCCTCTGGCTTTGTTCTCACATAAGACCTTTGCGTCTTCCGATCATAAACTTTGTCCTCCAATATTCATGGGGTGCAGGATGTAGGGTTAAGGTTTAGGGTGTAGGGCTTAGGCTCCAATCTCTGTAACTAATTTCCCAGAATCTCTCACGAAAATGGGTTTCCGAACACATCCAACGTGTCATAGTCCGGACCCTAAGGACCCTTAGAAAAGGGATCTGTAGTTTGGAGAACACCCACATGTTCAATGGCTATTGATCCTGTTGTGTGGGCATTCTGTAACTTGCCCTAAAGTGCAGATAGCATACTTCAACATCATGTCCTTGCAACCCTAGACCCTAAACCTAAACCAAGTCTCCGTCTTTGAATGATACGCTTAAGGGTATGGGGAGACGGCAATTGTTGGCAAAGCATTCATGCTAGTAGATGCAAGCGTCGAGGAACCCTTAGCAAGTCCCCATGTAGCTTCTTTCGGTGACCTTCAGCCCTGAACCCGAGACCCTAGACCCTAAACCCCCTAAACCCTAAACCCTAAACCCTAAACCCTAGACCCTAAACCCTGCAGCCCCGAACTGCGGGGAAACTTGAGAACCTGAGGCGTGGAACAAAACTCCGACTGTGAAGTCTATGAGGGACGACGCCCCTGCGAGGCATGCCAACCCTTTGGGGGCATAGGGTCAGGATTTAATCCTAAACCCTAAGCCCTTAGGGTAACTATATTGGGGTCATAATAATGGAAAATATAATGGAAACTACTATAGTATATTGGGGTTATAATGGGGTAATATTGGGATAATGGAAAAGAAAATGGAAACTACTAAATATGATATATAATGTTTGGAGTTTAGGGCTCAGGGTTTGGGATGCAGGGTTTGGGTTTCAGGGTTCAGGGTTATTACCCCAACAATGGAGCTTTAAATGGACAAGAACATGGAAGATGACATGAATTTTACTAGGGACCCCTATTACTGGCAACAACCTGTTGGGATTTTGGACTGGGACTTGGGTTGAACGTCGCAAGTTTTACCGTGTGCGAGCATCTAGGGAAGATGAAGCAGATTTGAGGGCACCTCAGCAGTATGCAAGTCACAACGGGTTTAGGGTCTAGGAAAGGGGGTTAAGGCTCAAAGTCTCAGCCAATAGCTGACCGCCCTCGGCAATTGATGACACGTTTTGCACCTCATGAGCGCATGCTGGTGAGAGCACGATCTCGAGCCCCAATTGAGTAGTATTTAATTTGGGGATACTATGGTACGCATTATAGAGTAAGATTATATCCTCCTTTTGGGGTATAGTATTTTATACAAGGAATATCATCTTGCTAGGTTCAACCACCAAAAAAACATTACTCAATTGCGAGAATGCTCCATGCAAGAGCCGCCTGCTAATCCGGTGCAGCCTCGCCAATTCGGTGCCCACCAAATTAGCGAGTTGCGCCAAGTTACCACAATTTATAATGTCCGCGGCAAAACCTGAGCCCTACACCTTTGATGGGCTTTGTACTCCCAGGTTCAATGATTTATCATGGGTTCCCCTACTACTCTAAGCCTTAAACCCCTCCTCTGCTACCTTCTCCAAGATCCCCCTAGGGCTGAAAAAAAAGGTAGCTGGGGCGGTTAGTAGGGGAACCCATGAGTTCCGGGTTCAGTTGGTTTGGTGCTTCGTATCTTCATGGCTGAGGTTGGGGGCGAGGCTGTTCAGTTTCAGGCCCAGGGGCCCCCAAACAGCACAGACCCTTGAAGAAGAACCTCATGGCTCCCCTTTTTGAATCCCATTTGAAATGCTCTTGTTAGGCGGTCTTGCCTGTTGGGGGTCCTGAGGAATCTATTCAGAGTTGGGAGCCTCCTTTTTGAAGGCCTAATTCTCGGAACTCCCTGAGAAGGACTTCCACAGAGTCGTTTGCAGCCTGAACCCTAAGCCCGACCGTGAGGCCGTACTCCTGAACCTTTGTACCCTACCACCCTACCACCTAAACCCCAAACCCTAAACCCTAACCACCCTAACCACCCTTCTGCAGGGCCCGCCGGGCGACGAAGGCGGTGCCGGTGAAGCCGGTGACGCAGGTCCGATTGGTGAGGCCGGAGTGCAGCTTTGGGTTTCGGGTTTTAGGGAGTTAGAGGTTTAGGGTTTAGGGTTTTAGGGGTTGAGGGATTTGAGGGATTTAGGTGTTTATGGTTTTAGGGTTTAGGGTTTGCCGGCATAGGGGTTCAGGCTTCAAGGGTTTTAGGGTTCAGGCTTTTAGGCTTGAGTCCTTCGCATTTACTTGAAACCCCAATAACCTACAGTTTTCTGGGTTCGAGTTATATGGTCAGCCTCCCCCATGATTAGATTGTAAAAGGGATTTATGTACAAGAATTCCAGGGTTCCAACATGTCTATTCAATTCCTACTTGGAGTTTAAAAGGAGTTTATAGTCATGAGGACCTGTACGCCAACCCACCAAAAGGTGGATCATGGGCGGGGGGCGGGGGGTGAGCAGTTATATCTACTAGTTATTGGGGGATCATTGCTAAGCTGTAAGTAATTCGGCTTACAGGTAGGGCTTTGGGTTTAGGGTTTAGGGTTTAGGGATACTACTTTAACGATGAAGAACCAAATGGACAGGAGCGTGCAACATTACATGCAAACTGGGAATTTGGAACCCTAAACCCGTCCATTGGCAGTAGGGCTTCAGGGTTTAGGCTTGCAGGGCTGCAGATTTTAAGCGTTGAGGGGTTTGGCTTTAGGTTGGGGCTTGGTGTTGTCTTGGATTATATTTGAGCTTCATCGGGCTGACATTGGAAATCATGGGTGAAAAGATAGGAGGACCCTAAACCCTAGACCCTCGCAACATGCGTTTAAGGTTTCGGGTTTGGGGCTTGTCCTTGCAGGATGATCCTCGTCAACTCATACGGGTGGCTCCATGATTTGGTTCTTACTCCGACATCCTATGCCTCAAGCCCAAACCCGTTTAGGGTTTAGGGTTTAGGATATAGGGGTTTAGGGTTTAGGGTTCAGGGCTTAGGTCTTAGGGAAAAACCTTAAACCTGATGCCCAAACGCGGGATCAGTCTCAACATCCTAAACTCAGGTCCTAGACGCCCCCTAGATCCCACACCCCGGCAACATCATCCCTAAACTGGCCAGGATGGACGAACTGGTGACCCAGGTATGGCCGAACGCCCAGATCAAGGGGGGTTCTCATAAAATGCAGTTTAGGATTTAGGGTTCACAGCTCAGGGCGGAGATCAACAGGAGGATGAAGATGGAGTGAAAATTTCTAGGAATTCCCGCGTGGGTATGAGACTTGAAGATGGAAATTCCTCAGGCCCCTACATTACCCCGAACGTGCTGGTGCTTAACGCGGAGTCGGGAAGTGACTAGGTACTAGAGCAGGGGTATGTCCGGGGATCATGATATCCCAAAACCTTATTAGGGAGCTGATCTCCAGCTGCCTCTTGTGCACCAGTAAGTAGAAGCATCAGTGCCGCTGGAGTACTGGGAACCTTGCTCCCTAAATCCAGACAGGATCCCCAAATCCATAAACCACTAAACTAGGGAGCCCCTAGATATTTTACTGTAAGCTAGAAACCCTAAACCCCCTTAAGCTCTATCATCCCATGCCACTCGACCCCACAAAGCTGTTTTCAACGTCTAGTAAATAAATATGTATATAAACCGATCAAGGACTACTGGGCCACGATTTGGGGTATTGTCCCAGAAATGAGCCAGACACCTCAACTCCGACTCCTTGGATACTGCCCCCCAATGAGTACAGCCCCCGAGCCTAAATCGCTAAAGCCTAAACCCTCAAACCCCTAAACCCCTAAACCCCTAAACCCCTAAACCCTAAACAACTTCAAATCTTGGAGCCCTATAATCCCTATAATCCCTGTAGTTTCCATTTTCTTTTCCATTATCCCAATATAACCCCAATATAAACCCTATAGTCCCCTATATATCCAAATCCCCCCAAGGCCGTGGAGGCTCCGCCTCCAACGAAGCCAGCCGGGAGAGCGAGATCGTTCCTCGCGCAGGAGGGGCCTTTTGAGGCTTTTATTCTTGTATCAGCCGGTTTCTAGGGGTTAAGGGTTTTAGGATTAAGGGTTTGGGGTTTATAGGGTCTATGGTCTAGAGTCTGGGGAGTTGTGGGGCTACTGTGGGCCCACAGATTAAGGGCGTTCTTAGGGATTATTGGGGCTTGTTAAGGCTTCGTAGGCCGTACTAGTTTGGTGGAGCGCATGCTGGGGTTTGCGCATTGTAGTCCCATGATTCGAGGAGTTGAAACGGTGGGGTCTATGAGTTGAATGTCCGGGGGTTTAGGGCCAAGGGTTGGGGGTTGAGGTTTTTAACCCTAAGCCCTCAACCCTACACACCCCAAACCTTAAACCCTACAACCCTGTACACCCTAAACCCTAAAACCCGACACGGTCGGGGCTGCATGCAGCAGGAGTGGAGTGTAATTCCCTTTAATGGCTAGCTTGTGTGCATAGCTGCCTGGTTGGTTGAGGTAATACGGCTGAGCTTTGAGGACAGCCTGACCTTGCAGTCTTCTGTCTGTCATGCAGGCACCCCAACCCTAAACCCTAAACCCCTAAACCCCTAAACCCTAAACCCCTAAACCCTAACCCTAAACCCCTAAACCCTAACCCTAAACCAAAACCCCTAAACCCTGAACCGTCAAGGGTTTTAGGGGTTGGTTTTTTTTGGGGTGGGTTCCGGAATCGTGGACCTTTCGACCCTCAGCCCTACACTCCTAAGCCTTGGATAAACTGCAAACCTACAACCCCACAACCCTTCATTCTGAGCTCTTAGGCCGTAAAGGTTTAGGGCTTAGGACTTAGGGTTTTTATGGCCTCGGGAACCCTAAGCCGCAAACGCAGAGCTCAACATTCCACAGCTGGATCCTAAACGCCAAACCCTAAACCGACAGCTGTACTACCTCCTGATCGTCAAGCCATAAATGCCCCGAGGGCCTTAACCCCGAACCCTTTACAGTATAGCGCAAGCCGCAAACCCCAAGCTCTGAGACCAAAACCTTAGACCCGCAACCCCAAACTCTAAACCCCAAACCCTAAACCCCAAACCCAACCCTACAACCCAAAACCTGTGAGCTTAAGCCTGTAACCGCAAACCTTCAATGCTGTTGCCAGGGCGCCTCCCCAGCAGAGCTCGTCGGACCGGGCCTTACATTGAGCTTTGGAGCGCTGGGGTTGATCCAAAGTTCTACCTGAGCCCCTGAAGTACTCAGGGTTTAGTGTTTTAGGGTCTAGGGTTTAGGGTTCAGGCTTTAGGCTTTAGGCTTTAGGGTTTGGGGTTCAGGGTTTAGGGTTTGACTTTCGGCAAAGTATGTGAACTAAATTAGCGGTTTTTAAGTCAGTACTTGCTGGCTAGGTGTAGATAGCATTTCTCAGAGACATTAGTGATAGTGTAAGTGTTTGGTATCCAATTTTGGGGACCATAACTCATGACCATGTCCACAGCGCGTCTGATCTTCAAGTGCGCACACCTGCAGATGGAGCTGGAGGGGGAGTTCACAAACTTCCAGTACAGGTTAGACACCTGAACGGTCATATCCGTGGCTTCGGCGTTTCCAAGGAGCTCAGGAGTCTGAGTGAGTGCTTGAATCGATGATGAGCTTCAGCTGGTTCCTCGCTGCACGGGCTGCTGCGCAGCATTCCCTGTAGGGACCCAAACATCCCCAAGTAAGTATTATTTGACAAGGTTCCACAGTCCAAAGTAATTGAGGCCCTTCTCGCACCAGGATTCAGTAGGGGACCGGTCGTCACATGCATGGTCTCATGGGCTTTAGCATATTCTTCAGTATGTCTCCCTAAAGGGAGCTGTCAGCAAAACAGCCTTTCGCTCAGCAGTTGGTATTCCCCAAGGGAAATCCCATGAGTATGATTGCGGTTAGAATTAGAAGTGTTAAGGTTTAGGGTTTGGGCTTAGGGTTGAACCTGGGAAGTGAGTATATTAGATGAATCCCCAAAAGCCCATTTCCTACGTTTGAGGTCCAAGTATGATTAACAGGGTTAAGGTTCAAGGTTTTAACTTGAGTCTCTGGATAGTTGTTCAGGACTTTACATGGGAAGGCTCCTTGTGTCCTTGTGCAAAAGTTTGTTTTTCTATTTCAGCCTCTGCCTCTGCCAGGGATGTCTTACCATGTTTTTTTAATGACACGCCACCACCCCTCCCCCCCTCAAAAAAACAAGCAAACCCTAAACTTCAAACCTTAAACCCAAAACCCCAGACCCTGAACCCGAAACCCAAAGCCCGAAACCATAAACCCTAAACCCTAAATCCTAGACCCCAAACCCAAGTCCGAAACCATACACCCTAAACCCTAAATCCTAGACCCCAAACCCTAAACCCTAAACCCTAAACCCTAACCCCAAACCCCAAACCCTAAACCCAAAACCGTAAACTGACCCTAAAACCTAAAACCTAAAGCCAGGGTTTTGGGGCAGATGGAATCCTAGGAACAATGTTCTAGCTGGGCCATGTCTTGCGAAGGGTGAGGTGGCCTCTTCAATTTAACCCGTTAGTTCTAGCCCTATAAGGCAGTTTAAGGGATTTGGGGTTTAGGGTTAGAATCTTGAGGTAGTTTAGGGTTTTCAGAATCATGGGGTTTAAGGGTTCAGAAATGGGGGATTTGGGTTCAGAATTTGGGGTTCAGGGTTTAGGGTAAAGCCGAAAACCCCAAGCTAACACCTCTGGACCCATAACCCCAAGCCCCAAACCCTAAACCTCAAATCCCAAACCGAACGTCGTAAACTTCTACCAATCTAGAGCTGCTTAGGTGCTGTAGCTGTGAACTGCATGTTGGCGCTGCTTGTCTTCGCAAACCTCAGGGTGCGACGGGGTAAAGCATCGGGAGGTTTTGGGTTTGGGGTTTACAACCCTAAGCCCTAAACCCTAAACCCTGTATATTTAAAAGCTCTGGGATGACGGGTATAGGTTGGGTACTCACCCAATAACAGTCTGTATCAGGGGTCCTATTAAGGGCTATATATATCCATATGAGCTAAAGTCTAAACTCCTTAAAGGGGGTGAAAAAAGGGGTTTATATAGGGGACTACCATAGGGGTGATTAAGGGGGATGCTAGGAGTTTAGACAGTAGCTCATATTATGATTATTATCCAACTGTTACTGAGGGTGGGGCAGTGCCCATGGTATAGGTTCAGGGTTTAGGGGCTTAGAGTTAGGGCTTAGGATTTTGGGAAGATTGGGGTTTGGCAATAAACGAGGTTCCGGTTATTCCAAATACCGACCCGAGTCCTACAGGGCAGCTATTACATGGGAGTGGGTTACACAAATCCTCTGTTGGAAGTGCGCGAAAATTGGGTTCCAGCATTTCTTTGTTTGTGTGGTTTTGGGTTTAGAGTGGGAGGGAAGTTTACAGTTTTGGGCTTAAGGTTTTTGATTTTGAGTTTGAGCTTTGGGGTTTAGGTAGTAGAATTCTGCCTTAGGGGGTTTTTGGTGCGGGGTTGTGGGTTTGGGGGCTTGGACTTTTTTTCTGGCAGGGCTGATTCAGGCGCCTTCCACCGCAACAGAGAACCTTTTTGCATGTGCTCAAACCTCAAGCCCCAAATTCACCAGATCTTCAAAGGGTGCCAGGTTCGAAGGGAGTGGACACCCAATTGGTAATCCCCGGCAGTCCCTTATCCTTCCTAGCCTGCCCTAGGCTCCCTAAGGTTTCCTTGCGCCCACCTCTCTTTCAAGGACCTGACAATGCAACCTACACTACACCCTAAATCGTGTTTTTTTTTTGGGGGGGGTATCCCTTGGCTTGGTTCAACCCGAAACAGCAACAACAAGGACTTTCTTCACACAGTGCGCCCTAGCCCAGCTCCGAACGGAGAGGGTGCACTAGTCTTTTATGGTGCCTAAAGGGGCCGTATGTTGGGCTTCTGAGGTGGGTGTCTAAGTCTTCAAAGGGAGTGTGCTGCTTGGACTCCTATAATTACCCCGTGCTAAACCCGAAGCCCTGAACCATAAATTAGAAATCCAGCCCACGAACACCTCGCTCCAAAGAAAGAGGTTGGACTACCAATCCTTAAGCCAGAGCCCCAACCCTGAACCCTAAATCCCTAAAGCCTAACCCTAGACCCTCAACCCTTAACCTTACAACCTCACCCCTTAACCCTACTCCCGCCGCGTCTAGCAGACCCTAAACTTCCCTAAGCCTTAAACCCCTGAACCCTAAACCCCTTATGCCCCTAAGTGGCCTAAGTCCCTAAGCCCCTAAGTCCCCAAACCCCTTACCCCCTTAAGCCACTAAACCCCTCAACCCTGAACCCAACCTGTACCAGGGCAAGATCAAGGACCGCATGGATGGAAAGGCCGGCTCTGCCATGTCCTTGGGTTTAGTGTTTAGGGTTTAGGGTTTCGGGTTTAGGGAGGGTTCATGATTCATCCGATTACATTTACGCCGTACGGGTCCAGGGTTCAAGGTTCAGGGTTCGGGCTTAGGGGTTTGGGGTTTAAGGGTTTTGGGTTTAATGTTTTGGGTTTAAGGGTTTGAGAGTCTAGGGTTTCAGGGTTTGGGGATCGGGGTTTAGGATTTGGGTTGAACGGTTGGGGGTTTAGGGTTTGGGGTTCAGGTTTTCGAGTTTAGGGTACAACGCAAGCCCCCTAGTTCTGAACTGAGTTACATGTTTGATAGCGAAGCGCCTCATGACTCTACCTGCCGCGGCCTGAGGAATTGTGGAGGTACACCATGCGCAGGGTCCTGCATGATTTTATTTACCAGCTGTCCAACTGTAGTACATTTTTTAAGGCCCTTAAACCCTAAACCTACGGTATTGCCCCCAGAAGGGGCAGCTTCGATGATTTTTCGGTCGCAGTCCTTCATGAGGAGAATGTCTTCTAGCTTGGCTCAACCACAAAAAGCACTCCTCAAGTGGGGGATGTGTCCAATCTTTCGGATTAGGGCTTAGATTTTCTGCCCTAAGCCCTCAAGTCGACACAACATTCACATGTTCTTGTGAAATAAAAGTGTGTGGGCTTTGCTACCCTTGACTCTACACCCCAAAGCTGGACCCATCTTTCTTTAGCAGCACGAAGACGTAAACCCAACGTTGAGGGTCAGGGAGACTTAGTAAGTATACAAATGACCCCTATAAGCCACTTGGTAACCCACTTGCTGAGTCTCCTGACCCTCCAAGTAAAACCCGAAGCGCTAAATCTCGTGTGCTCAGGTCGCGCCACGCTGAGGCTGCTGCACTCCTGTCAAACGAGCAGTGAAATTGTGTTCGCCGTCCTTCCCCTAAACTAGCATTGAAGATCATTGAAGGTTTTAGATTTTGAGGATTCAGGGTTTGCGGTTCAGGATTAATTCAGGTTCCGGGTTTAAGGTTCAGGTTCTCTTTTTGTGGTTCCCTAAGTATTGGGGGCCGTATTATACAGGGACCCCCAAGACGGCCATCATTTTCACAACCTTCCACATGGAGCCCCCAAAAATGGCTGATAGGCTGCGAGTGTAGGTATTAGGTAGAAAGGATGTTGTCCTTGTATGACAAGCGTCTTCCAGGGGTTCCACGTTGGTTTGGGTGGGTAATGTTGATTCGTAGGCAGACGGAACAAAACATCGCAGCTCAAACTGAGCCCTAAATCAGGCAGAATGGGGCCTCCACAATGTCCTCACAATTGCCATTGGTCTCTTAAGCCTCTGGGGTTTCCTTATCTGAAGGGGCAACGCAAGCATCACATGTGTATGTAATAGGGGCCATGTGGAGTCTCGATCGTGTTTCTGCCGGCCACTGTCAGCATTATGGATGCCAATGGAGTTCTAAGCAATGGCATATTGTTGATGGAGGACCCCTTTGCACAAGCTTAAGTTCGGTAAGTTATTCAGGAGGAAGTGCATCCCTAACCCCTAAACCCTAAGCCCTGTTCCTTTTGTGGGTTTTCGGTGGCGCAACCTTTCCTCCATCAACAGTAGGGTTCTGGAGGTTTCTTACGGTAGCTGTCCCTCATGTTTGCCTGGCAGAACGTCGGTTTAGGGTTAAGGGTTTGGGGTTTAGGCCTTAGGGTGTGGGGTTAAAGGTTTAGGGTTTTGGGGTTTAGTGTTCAAGGTTATCAATTTTCTGATAGACGGACGTTTATCCAATTGGGGAGTCCCTACTTACCCCCCCAATAATATGACGGTTCTTGTCATAGCCTTTTCTAGCAGAGGACCCGCAGCTTCGAGAAAGCTATACACAAGCGTTCGTGTAGCGCATGTGGTAGCTGTTCAAAACACCTGTCCCAAAAGACCATAAGGCAGTTACCTTTTTGGGTTAGGATCTCCCTTTTGAGGCAGCGAGTGGTCCTTTGTCACCGGGGCCTGTAGGACAACTAGCCCTGAATCCTAAGCCCTAGACTGCACTAAATCCCGCACCTAAACCCTAAACTGCCCTAAACCCTAACCCCCAAGCAGCTAATCCCTTCTTTCAGAGCTCGGACCTTCAGAAGAACCCCATCCGGATCAGGGTCTTTTAATGCCACGAACGGACATCCTGCAGCTGTGATGGTTAAGGCGTGGAGGGCTCAACGGGTTGGCGGTGCAGGTTTAGAGTTTGGGATTTAGGGTTAGGGTTTGAGGTCAACAGCGACACACCTATAAAAGGAAAAGAACACTGGCTAAAATATGCAAGACCGATGTGAATCTATGTTCTAAACCCTAAACAGCCCCAAACTATCTAACAGACAGGTGTCCACAGCGGCCCTGCGGGGTCTAGGGTTTGGGGGTTTGGGTTCAGCTTCAACACTTCTGGACGAATCCTTATCCTGCTGGTGTTTGAGGGAAGGGGAGGAGCAAACCTAGATTGTTCTTACCAAAAATGCTTATATGAGGACTCTGAGGATTGTTGCATGTACCAGTTGGGCACGATCATCATTGTGCTATGTCTAGTACTTGGCGTTGCATTTACATAAACTATCATGGAACCCACATGTAAAGGGTACGAGTGACAACCATCCTTTAAATCGGACATGTTTGGGAGCCTCTCCAAAAGTCACTATAGGATTCCTAGCAGGGAACTCGAGAATCCCGTCAAAATTTTCGGTGCACCCTACATTGAGACATGTCCCTATAATGTGGGGATTGGGGTTTAGGGTTTTGGCTTTTGAGAAACCTTCTCTTTTGTTCGCAGGCACTGAAACCTAAACCCGAAACCCTACACCCTGATCTTCGTAGCAGGCATGACAAGAATGTGCAGCCTCAGCGCTCTGATTGGGAGTACATTCATACTTGCTGCTGCCCTACAAACAAACATGGAACCCTAAACCCTCTGATGGGTCCCTTTCAGGATTGCATGGGGGGTATTTAGAGAAGCTCTCTCAAGTGAAGCTGTCTGCACACGCCCGGCCGAATCCTTCCTCTTAAATCCGTTGGATATAGGGTTGAGAGTTTAGGGGGGCTTGATATTCTGCGAGCAAGGTCATTCCCTAGTAGGCCTCTGGTTTCACGATGCATGGTCCTGGAGGCTGCTCACTCGTGAACGACTAGCATAGTTTCTGCAGGTTCCTGTAGTGCTGAGCCAAGTCGTCCTTAGGATCAGTCTAACTAAACGCTACTGGGTCGGCCTTTGGGTTCCTTAAATATTTTCCCTTATTGGTTTTATAGGGACCCATCTATACTAATACTTTTCAAAGGTCTCTAAAGGCCAACCAACGCTAAATCCGAACTTCAAATACCTCCGACAGCCTAAACGAATTCATTCCATCATTCCACGCTGCATGGGGGGCAGGTCAGCAAAGCCGCTGATAAGGGAAAAGACCAAGTTGCTGATAATATCCTATGGTAGCCAGTATGATTCTTACAGATAACGGTAGTGTTTCGTGATATACTTGCATTGTACAAACGCTAGGTCCCTATATCATTTCAGTTTCTGTGTTATTTTCCATCTCTGTTCCATCCAATTCTGAATCATGGGGGCAATGAACCGTAAATCCTAAACCTTATCTGGTCTTGAGCATTGAGCAGGGGGTCTTTGAAGGCATTTTCTGTTCTTTTCACACCAGTAGAGAAGGGCTTCACACAAATGAGCGTTAGTCGTAATCCCCTCCCCTAAGAATCAACACCCCCATGCTCGAATAACACAAGGCGCCCAATATAATGCAATTGCATAGCGTGGGCGACTCGTTGTTTGGGTAGGTCTGTTTTTAGGCGGAAGGATTTGCATTTGTAGTGTGTATAGGGTGTTGTTTCAACAATACATGTCCCCTACTATACTGCCCCAAGACCTCAGGAAAGGACCCCCTGATCTCACTGATCTCTGGAGTATGGAACGAAAAAACCCTAAGCCCTAAACCCTCTTCCATAAGCTATCATGCTGCCAGCCAGGACCCCAGAAACTCGACGTAGTCGCCGTGGTGAGGGCTTCCCGAGCTCGCGCAGAACCTGCCGGTGAGCTTACACCCTAATCCCCGTAAGCGTGCAATCCTGAAACCCTAAACCCTCAACCCCAAGCAAAAAAACACTGAACTCCGAAGACTAGACTTCAGCTGCTAAACCCAAGCCTCCATAGACCTTCATCCCTGAACCCTACTAGCCCCTAAACCGTGGGCTTAAAAACTGGATTGCTGTTAAGGAAGTTGAATGCAGATACCATAGCCTGCAGATTTGACACATAAAAGGGTGTCCTTGCCTCTGTGACTTAATTTCTGTTCCCGTTCAGCACGCCAGAAAATACTCCACCGCAAGAGATACCCCAGCCTTTGCAAACACTTCCAGCAGCCCTCAGTCTGTGCTGGGTTGTGTAAACAATGGTGTACGGATGGTTTTAGGTAGATAAAAGAAAGGATTTCGGGTGGGGCTCCTGTGGACTAAAAGCCTTTGAGCAAATGATTTTGGGCATCATTTTACGTATTTTCGACGTCCAAGGAGAAGTTTTGGAAGAGGGCTCCGACCTAAACCCTAAACCCTAAACCCCAAATGAAGTGCACATCAACATGGGTAGCCTTGGATAGCAAAACCGAATCCTGCTCCTAAACCCAAAGCCCTTACCAGGGCTAGTTCTGCACATGTCTTGTAATTCTCATTAATCAGGGTTTAGGGTTTAGGGTTTAAGGGTTTAGGGTTTAGGGGTTTGGGGTTTAGGGTTTAATTACCCTTAATCCCGGTATAATCCGTAGAAAGCCATAAGAGTTAGAATGGTCTAGGGCAAACCCTCCTTAACCCCGTAGGCCTTAAACCATGAATCCTAAGCTCTCAAACCCCGAGGCGCCTTGGCCCGGAGCCGTTTGAGATCCTAAAGCCTACTGAAGACCCTGGATTCTGTGTGTTTGTGAGGGCTCTTTGGAGTATGGTTTAGCAGGTTAGGGTGTAGGGTTTAGGGACAGTGTGAGCTGCCCGTCCGTCGGTACAAAGTCGCGTTGAGTCGGCGCTCACGAGATAAAAAAAAGGATCTGGACATGTGTCAGAACAGGCTACCCCCCTTCACATGGGAGTTTCCAGAAACAGGCGGATCATACAATTGTTTGCTTCTGGACCATTTCTGGACCGTATTGCCAAATTAGGGTTTTGGTATTCAGGGTTGAGGCGTGCAGTTGCGTAGTCCTTTACCCGAAACACCCTTCCAGCAATCACGTCCCCTCAACAATCACCCCTCACGCCCCCTAGTAATAGATACTCCCCTAAACCCTTAATTGTGGTGGGAGGATGCGCAGTTCAGCGTTCTAGCCCAGTTGTTCCATAAGAGCTTGAGAATTACGAACTTGTCTAGGCTTGAGGGTGTCGGTTATTGACTCGAAGCCTCTGTAATTGTTATGCATACTCCCCAAGATCATGATCTTACTTGTTTCGGCCGAGGATCGTGAAGCCTAAGCCGAACCTTGTGACAACTCAAGCGCGATGCACATGGATTGAGCCAGAAACCATATGAGCTATAGTCTAAAGTCCTAGTATACCCCTTAATACCTCCTATAGTACTCCCCTACATAATCCCCGTATAGCCCCCTTTAAGGAGTTTAGACTGTAGCTCAGA
This sequence comes from Symbiodinium pilosum, assembly GCA_905231905.1. NCBI lineage: Eukaryota > Dinophyceae > Suessiales > Symbiodiniaceae > Symbiodinium > Symbiodinium pilosum. The sequence continues at coordinate 43,027 of CAJNIZ010043442.1, forward strand.
GGTTGCATTGCTCTTGGAGCTCTTTATGACTCGAAATCTAAAACACACTGCACATGGCATGCCGCACGAAGCCCTAGGGATTTGCCCTATGACGTGGTGGGGCGCGATCATGTAATCCCTTCAGCGTAACATTAAATCCCCCCACCCCCTATTATTCAATACTTCCCAGTGTGGAATATTTCAATATGTTGGGAGTATTTATTATTAGGGGTGGTGGGGGTGTTTCTCTTACGGGGAGGGGATTAGTTTCTTTCCGGGGGTTCTTAATTTTAAGAGTGATCCGCCCGGAGTGGAACATCCTTCAAGTGACCTACCATGATCCGACTTGGAGGGTCCAGCCATCTCTAACCCTAAACTCTCATCCCACGTATTTTTCCAGCTAGGAGGAGATCCTCTTTCGATAGCTCATGGTGGATGTATTGAAGTATTTGGCCCACTTTTTTACGGTAATCAAGTTCACATCATGCTTTTGACCCAGACGTGAACAGCTTTGTGGCGTACGGCTGTTAGCTAGGTAGGGACAAGCCTGAGCTTTCATCAGGGAGCATTCTTTAGTATCCGGGTTTAGGGTTTAGGGTTTAGGGTTAGCTGTATTTAGGAAGCCCAGTGAAGATTTTAGTCTCAGCGTCCAATCCGCTTCTGCCCACGGTGTCGCGGGATCTTGGGTTTAGGGTTTAGGGTTACTGATACTGGAAATTTGCAGCTCAGGAGTACACCGTCTTTCCCTCAGAGGATCAAAAGCATAACATACTCTGGGAATGCTAGTCTGGGTTGCTGTAAGGGCATGTCATTGGGGTTTCCATAGAATGGAGATGAGCTACTGTCGGTGTTAGGGTTACCAAAGGGCCATTGAGGGTGGACGTAGGGGATCCTCAGGTAGTTTGGTACAGTCCCTGATATGTCCCCCAACAAGGATCGTGTGAATGATTATGTTCATTTTTATACGGAAAATAGTGGCTGTAGCTCATATGGTAGTTTCCCAAAATAAGGGGACGCCAATATAGAACTAATATACTATAATCCTTATTATGACGACCCCAAAGAAGGTACCCCTAATTTTGGGAACCCCCCATATGATGGTTGCCCGAAAGGAGAGGTTCGGGTTTTAGAGTGGAGGGATGGTGTTTCTACAGGACAGGCATTCTGAGCCACTACTATATATAGTAGATAGTCTGATTTAACTATCAAGATTTAAGGTTTAGGGTTTAGGGTTCATGATTCATGGTATCTTGCTCTAATTTCCTTTGCAGCAACCGATGCTGCCTTCCTGATTGCGAAGCTCTTGCCATCTGTTTCCACAAGCCCCCCAAAAATGTCCTAAGGCACCCTGAGCCCTAAACCCTCAACCCTATTCCCTAGACCCTGAACCCTAAACGCTAAACCCAATACCCTGGCCTTGGATCTTGAATCCCCAAACCTCAGTTTTTTGGGTTTAGGGCCCCTTAATCCTGTAGGCCTGTCTTTGCATTCATTCCCATGTTGCTATACCTAAGCCGCATACATGTAGGGCTTAGGGTCTAGGGTTTAGGTGGTAATTTCTGGAGGGCTGCAATGCTTCGGGGTATGCAAGGGGGACCAATGTTTTGCCATGTGCAGCTCTAACATCTCAAGCTGAGCGGCTACACCCTCAATTCAGAACTCATCCGAAACACTACAACATTAAAAGCTCTCAGCTCTAAACCCTAAACCCTAAACCCTAAACCTTAAACCCTGGACTCCCTAAACCCCAAACCCTCAAGCCTTTACCCCACAGAAGCTTGCAACAGCCCGAGCTGCGCCGAAACAATGGCCTTCGAGCTACGCGGAGAGGGAATAGGGTTGAGGGTTTAGGGTTTAGGGTTGAGGGTTTAGGGTTTAGGGTTTAGGGCTACCAGCCGCTGGGACGCGTGTTGGTTTACGGCTTACAGGGCTGTATAGATAGAGGTTACAGAATTGTCCAAACAGAGCACTACCATTTATAGACATGAGTGACTTTAGGACCCCAAGTAGGCAGTATAATTCACACTTTCAGGCCCCCAAATCCTATACGTACCCTAACCAACCCAACACCCTCAAAACTGACACCTCAAACCCGAAATCATATACCCCGATTTACCCTAAATACCTCTGTTTGTCCCTGTATAACCTTTTTTTGTCCCCATACCCACAACAAATCCTAGGCCTTCCTTTCAGCGGGCATGGCATGGGCGGTGTGGCTTTCGTGAGGCCCTCATCAGGCTTGGTGTCGGGCTGAAAGTGGTGACCTGAAAAGCCGGATTAGGATTAAGGGGGTTAAGGTTTTCGGCTTTGCTGCAGTGTGACGTGGAACCTGCCATTGACACGCTGCAGCGTGAGGTCATATGCATCGCAGCTTGCGAGGTGCTGCAATGGCCGGATTGTGGAAGGCCATCCAACACATTCACCCCCCCACGCCGTCTGGGGCGGCCAAGCAACCCAAACCTACTCCTTTCAGGGTTTAGGACCTAAACTCATTTAGGTCCATCTTGGTCAACAACACAAATTCCTCTTCATTTTATGTTGTGGGTTTTGAAGCGATCCTGAAGGCTCATGGCTGACACCCTTTTCACAGCAAAACCCAAGGCGCTGCTGCCTTGCCTTGCTGCAGGTTCTGGAGTCGCTGAAAGGACCCGGGCTGCCTGGCCCGTTGCCTTGACAGGCTCCTGCAAAGGCCTGAACCTTGAGAGGCTGGGAAACCTGGAAGGCCCTGGGAGCGTTTTGGTGTTTTGGGTGAAGAGAGCCTGGTTCCGAAACTCGCTCGCAGAGGAAGTCCTGGGGTCCAGGACCCCCAAGGAGTCCCCACAGTAAACCCGGCCAGCAGAGCAGGCAACCGGTGCTGGTTGCAGGCGAGGTAGATGGGTGGCCTATGGTTGGGGTTTAGGGCGAAGGGTTTAGGCTGTAGGGTATTCAATAAGTATGGTTGAGGGTTTACTGTTTGGGCCTGTATTAAATACACATTGTATGATTGGCAAATTATAATGACCGCGCACAACCCGCCTAACAGGGTGGGTTACTTGGAACACAATCCCAAACCGGTTTCATTCAGGCTCTGGAATTTTTTTATCATTATTTGTCCAGTGCATATGACATCAAAGCCCACGGAAGAATATCAAATATTCAACATGCGCTAGCACGCCAGTCAGGAATCCGATAAGTAACAATAGGACTTACCCTAGATTTATTTTGTCAACGTCAATCTTTTAGTGCTTGAGAGTTTCCAATATGGGGGTCTTTTTCTGGGGGTTCCATACTGAGGATTAGAGTAGGTTGGGATACGCACGAAGGGGTTAGCCTTAAGTCTGGCGATGCGCATACGGTGCACAGGGATCACTTCCTGATAACAAAAAATTGAAGGATGGGAATAAGGCTGAGTAAGGGCCCCAGCACAAAAAATGGGTTTTAGGGTCTAAAGTTTTAGGATTGAAGCTTTAGGGCTTAACACTGCAATGTAACGTGCCCCAAACACATCCCCTCAGGTACTACAGGGTCTGGAACCCCGAGATCCCGCATCCGACAAGCTCAGGGTCTGGAATCCTTGGCTTTTGGATATTAGACCTTTAACTCTGTTGGGATTCTAGACCCTCCAACCTGTGCTCCCAAAATTTAGCCACAAATTCTTCGCGTTCTGACCAAAGGGTTTCCGCAACATGTTCTTGCAGAAAAGTCCTTCTAAACTGACGGCAAAGCAAAATGAAGTGTCTTTGAAGCATCCTGGGGGTGCTTCACAAATAACAATGTATCGGGTTGAGGCTCTTGGGTGTGTTTGAATGCCGCCTACCTCAAAATTAGATTCCTTCATGCTGCAGCTTGCAAATGTACCCCACAAAAGATGCTTTACAAGAAGATCATGAGATCCTACCCGGTTTATGCAGCTCTTGGACATCTCGTTGTCATGTTGTTGCTCACAGGTGTCCGCCAAAACTCGGCCTTTGCAATTTTCATTTTGGCCAGAAGTTTTGGCAACACACCCTTGCCGCTTAGGCGCACTTAGCTGAGGGCAGAACAAAACCAAACATCTTGTGCACCCTTGGGATGCTTTACGTTATTGCCCAACACAGACATTGCAGGGTGCTATGCCGGATTCCGACACCCAAGGCCTGAAATCAATCATGTCACGTTGTTGCTCACATGTGTCCAAAACTCCGCCTTCGCTACTCTTAGGTTTTCGCCCAAAGTTTTTTTCCAACAATCCCTGGCCGACAAGTCCCCCTAAACTGAGGGCAAAATAAAACCACACATTTTGTGCACCCTGGGATGCACCAAGCTGCTGCCAAAACAAACTAAACCACTTCTGCACCCGTGGGAAGCCTCATGCTTATACATCGCAAGCATGTCCGTCTATGTTTTTGCAAATATGCATCCCGATGTCTTTGCATGAGACTGCGCAGCCATGCTGGAGGCGGGCTCGTGCAGTCCTGCCCCGCAGTAATCGTTTCCCCCTAATAATAAACGACCTCCCCTCCCCCCTAATATCAAATAATCCGGGCCCCGAGAAATTATTTGATATTAAGGGGGCATATTTATTGAAGGAATTAGATAAGGCTGCCTTTAAATTCCGTTTAAATTCCATGGAAAATGAAAAATTCATTAGAATAATTACTGAAATTAAAGAATGAACTACATTCGTCTGGAAATCGAATGAAAATCTCTTTAAAATCAGTTGAAATTTGATTACAATGCCGTTTGATTCAAGAACTGAGAAATCACGTTAAAATCAATAAGAATCTAATCGAAATTCCTTTTGAAACCATTTGAAATCGAACTAGAATCCCGTTAAAATCAATTGAAATTTAATTAAGATTCCCTTTGAAACCAATAAAAGTTTACGTGACATTCCTTTTAACAAGCTTCAGATCGAATTAAGATATTTAAAAACAATTGAAATCAAACCTAAATTCCTATTAAAATCAATTGAAGCGGATTGAACTCAATTCCAACCAATTGAAATCGAATGAAACTCAATTGAGATTCAAGCAAACACGTCTAAAATTGGAATAAAAGCCATTAACATCGCATTCAGTTCTTGTACATAAAATCCTTATCAACAACCATATGAAAACAGTAAAACCCTAGGAAATGAAGGGGATCCCTAATTGTTCTGTATTTCCTCTTATGCTTTTAATGACCTCAAAACACACCCTAATTCATTATTAGCTGGCCCCTTTTAAAAGTAGTTTTCCCCTTTTAAAAGTAGTCTTCTGGATTTGTAGGCCTCTGAATTGATTATTTAATACTAGGGGGGATTTAATACAAGGGGTAAGGTATTAATGCCGGTTGGAATGCATTTTCAGGTTCTGCGAACCCCAACTGGGGGGACCCAAACTATTACTTTGACCACCCAAACCATATTTTTCCTGGTTGAGTGCGTTTTCAAGCTCTGCGAGCCCCAAAAGGGAGGACCCAAGCCATTACTTTTACAACCCGAACCAGTTTATTCCTGGTTTGAGGGCGTTTTCACGCTCTGCGACTTCAGGCTCCAGCGAGGGTGACATGTACTGGTTTGCCATATGAGTCAACCCCCAAAATGGCAGGGTCTAATTTGCTACCTCGTACGCATCCCACGCCCCCCCCATCCTTAGATATTAGACCCGGACATTTGGGTCTAATATCCGGGATGGGGGTGTAACCCTCCAGTAGCTGACGGGATCCAAACACCATATTCAAATTTAACTGTTTCTCAACTGGGTGGAGCGTAGCGTGGCCTGAAACTCCCGAGGCCTGTTGTCCCCCACCTCCTGGCATTGGCATGTCCTCCTGTATTTGGAGGTCCATGAAAAATGGACCCCGCGCCCCAGGTCCTAAGCCCGCCAAACGGTAAATAGTTCAAGGCAAAGCTTACAATGTAAGATTGTTCTAAAGGGGCAAGACTACTTTCCTGGGGCCATGGGAGGTAAACTCCCCATCCACCATCCAGACCCCGGCATTACAGAAGCAGAGTGCATTGAAATTAGTTATCCAACCCCACAGCAACAGACGAATTGCAAATTTCGGTCCAGGGCGCACTTGACCAGTGATGTTACAAAAGCTGGACCAAGCGATGGCGTTGCTCCCTGTGATCTCAGAACAACAGGGTCGTGCTCCCTCATCCCGTATACCCAACAGTACTCACCTGTATGAAAAGTTAGCATGCAGACTAATAAAGCCGTTTTGCAACATCTGGGCCGCATCAAATCCTTTGTACACGGGCTCCCCGACACCAACTAGGAGCCACACATGCGCCGCATGTGAGAGTACAAAAGTTGGAGAACATTCCTGTTGATTCAGACGTCCACATTGTGGCAGCTTGATGTGGCTTTCTTTGAGCAACCACCTTTCTGAATCATGCTTTTATGCCGAAACGCAAGAAGGCTGGATGATTATGCTTCTAAACGCAGAATGTTCAGACTCTACAGTCTTGAGTTCCGAAATCCTGAATCCATGAGCGCTTCGTCAGGGGGCTCAAAACGTGGGATGAACGTAGGTGGGCCAAAGGATCCCTATTGTAGACTCCATTTTTCTCAGGGGCTTGTTTCCTATACCCCTAAGGCCTGGCTAGGAAGCAACAGCCCTGATTCCCGAAAAGCGCTTATGGTCTAGGAGGCTAAAGCCTTATCCCACCTTGAAAGCACTCATCCTAAAACTCAAACAGTGCCTTACTGGTTCTTGGTACGGAATAAGGGACTACTATCCCTAGATAATTCCTATATAACATATTCCCATATTCCCTACCAAGAGACCGTAGGTTGTATAGCCGGCAGTTCCGTGGATTGAACGGCTTGCCGCCTGTCTCGGCCTCCAGCGTATTCTCAGCCTGTCCCAAGCTTATCGTAGGTTCCCAGGCTTATCTAGATCTGTCCTGAAACCTTAAGCTCTGAGGGCATCCCTCAACCTCTCAAGCCCTCCCTCAAGCCCCGACTTGAAGGCTTCAAGCAAATTCTATCCAGAGAGCGTTGCATTGCAGAGGTCATCGCCCCGGCCGTTTCAGCATGGTCTCTGCCGTTGGCTTGGTTCAGGATTTAGGGTTCTGCAACATCTCTGACTTAAGGAAGCCTACGGCCCTAAGAGGGCGCCAATGTATGGTGGACCGTTCTTAGGATTACCTTGCAATCCGATTACGAGCATTGCACTGCATACTTTGGTAGTACTAGTCAGTGTGCCCTAAGCCTTAAACCCTGATGCCTACGTTCCAGAAATTCCGTCTGCTCCAAGCCGTAAACCTTGAACCCCAAATCCTCATTGTGTCTGGCACCTTGGAACCCTAAACCCTAAACGCTAATCCCTGAAGCATGAGCTGTGGTGGAGCCAACAGCAGTCCTCGACGTCGTGGTCATGTTTTAGGAGTACGTACAGATAAAGATTGCAGAAGCAAGGAACATACTAGCATGCGTGTGTTAGGGTTTTCGTGATTTTTACAAGGGGTAACATAAACCAAGGTCTAAACTCCTAGCATCCTCCTTAGTAACCCCTAAAGTAGGCCCCCATATAATCCCCCTTTCAGGAGTTTAGGTTATAACCCATATTAGGAGAGAACAAAAGACCTTATGGAGCTTTAGGGAGGCTTTAGGGATGTGTTGTTATGTTCTGGGTCCCCCCTTTATAGAAGGTCCCATCCAATGATTCCCTACAGGAACCCTAAACCCTAAACCCCATACCCTATACCCTAAACCCTAAACCCTAAAACAGACGGGGTTCATGGCAGACTACTCTTTCCCTTGCGAGCGTTAACATCGCTTGAGGGCATGTCTTCGCCCAAATCCTAAACCCCAAAGAAGGCAGGCTTTAGTCTACCCTAAGCCGTATGGTAGGTTTTGAAAGTCGGGGTTTCTGGCTTCTGGTGTGTTCTAGGTTCCGTGCTAAGGGCTGAAATTTCCGTCACTCCTGCAGAAGATAAGGGCCTGGCAGTTTTTTGGACTTTTGCTACGCAAACATCCTTTTCACAGGGATCCTCAGGATTACCTAAACCCCAAGACTCCAGATCCTAGGTAGGTCTTTCAGGTTTCGAGCTTTCCGATGTGGCCAGTAAGATTCAGGGGTCTTGGGTTGAGGGTGGAGGGAAGCTGGGAGCTTGTCTTGGGGAGAAATACTGTCCTGCTTCTATCACGGAGAGGCTATCAATCCTTTAGTCCTCAACCGCGGTCCAACACTAGTACGAGGGCTTAGGGGGTAGCAAGCTGAGGATCATAGCAAGGACAGAATTTTTTGGGTTTCTAACATGGATGCAGCACGTTTTTGCTGGTGATGTACGAGGCTACTTGGAGGGTCAGGGGGATTGAGTAAGTGGGTCAATTATTGGGATAGCTGGGGTTGAAATACAGGTGAAAGTTAGAGTATATAAGTCAACATACTAAGGCCCCCTGACCCTCCAAGTACGCAATCCTACCGGGAGCTTAGGAGGATCTTATTCCACGCATCAATCAGGGGTGTTTGATGTCGTGAAGCTAGACCTAAAGCACCATCAGGTATGTAGGGTCAGGCAGGATGTTTCATATTGAGCCCTAAACCCTCAATCCTAAACCCTAAGCTCTAAACCTCTGCCCTTCGAGGTTGGAAGAGGACACGCAAAGTTTCCAAGCGAACGAGCGCAACGTCCTCAGATTGACTGTGAGTCTGAGGTTGCAAAGTTGAATTGTTGGGGATTACAGTCGGAGCTCTTCAAGGTTTACATGTACCATAGTCTAAAGTCCTTAAAGGGGGGATTATATAGGGGACTACCATAGGGGTTATTAAGTGGGATACTAGAAGTTTAGACTACGGCTCACATGAAGTTGTCAGAGTTCAGGGCTTATGGCTGAGGTTCCGAGTGATTTAGAGCGCAAGGTGCAGAGTTTGAGGGATCCGGAGTTGAGACTCCGTGTTCAGGGCTCCCCTTGCAACCCCTAAACCCTAAGCCCTGAACCCTAAGCCCTAAACCCTAAACCCTAAGGCGTTTTGGCTTAAGTTCGTGTTAGTTTCCCTAGTGGTCCACGTTCTTGCCATACACCCACGTGCGTCCGTCTTCACCTAGTGATCACGTGCACCACGACTCCGCGGCTTCGGCCAGCGTTGAGGACTGCTTTCTCGACTTCGAATCGCTGCCTTTAACTGGGCCGATTCCTAATCCGGTTTGTGGCCATTCGCATGGTACGCGTTTGGACCCTTTTTTTGATCAGCTTCTTCGGCTTTGTCCTCTACCACGACAAGGCCGACACAGCACAAGCCCCTGGTGGGTTCGAAGGAACCCGCTTGGCACAGGAATTCCAGAAGGGCCCGTACGAGAAGCCGTACCCACCTTCGCAATATCCTGTCAGGCCTCGAAGCTCCCTCCCGGCGAACAACTGTGGCGGTGCAGCGTCTCGAGGCACACCACTCTGCATCGACCCTGCCAAGAGCAGTGAGGTACAGTTTGGATACAACAGCAGATATGGCGACCCAGGGAGCGAAGCATTCCTGGTGCAACAACTGCTACGCAAATCGCCCCAGCAGAGCAGCTTTCTGTCCTGTGTGTGGAGGCGCTCTGCAGACTTATACGGCTACGCCTGGACAACAGAACTGGGTGCAGCCTCCCCGCAGACAACAGTCGCCAAGAGCTCGACGCCAAACCTCTCCCAGGCAAAGGGGAGGTGGAGCGGACAAGGCCGACCATGGCCAAGGTGCTGGCAAAGGCAAAGCACGTCAGACCTCGGGCAACAAGGGCAAGGGCAAGGGCGCTCCGCCCAAGATTGCGGATCTTCCGCAACCGGCATTAGCACCCAACATTCCGGTGCCCAAGATTGGCAGTGGTTCGAATGCAGAGGCCTCGGAGGAAGGCGAGTTGCTGGGTGCTCTTCTCGCCCACCTGGGCGACCCTACAGCCTTGCCGACTGCCCTGGCGGAAAGAGTGCAGACTTTCCAGAGTGCCAACGCAAGATCTACGGGCAATCTCCTACACAAGCAGCTTGCGCGCCAATTCGAGGCGCGAACACAGCTGCAGCGGCTTGCGAAAGACAAGCAGGCCTTCCTAGAGGGATGGGCCGAGTACTTGAAAGTGCTCACAGAGACAGTCGACCAGCAGGTGTCGAAGATGTCCAACGTGCTGGAGGACTTCGACAACGCGGAGAGTCAATGGCAAGCCCAACTCGCCGACGCCACAGATTTGCTGTCAAAGGCGGCGGGACACACGTCTGCTCCAAGAAGTGCAGACGCCATGGAGGCAGAGGATGCAGCTGTGGCTCAGTCGGTGGCGGAGGACTCACGCGCCAGGCTGCAGACAGAAAAGATACAGCAAGGCCAAAAGGAGCTCATAGATGCCTTAAACAAGGCGAAAGCCGCCGCGGAAGTACACCGCGATGGCTCAAGAACACCGCGCCGCAAGCCCAAGGAGGAAGACATCGTCGACTTGGAGCGGCGCCCTCAATAGCTCCATCATCATGCGCGGACTGCGATCTTGATGGAGCAAGCGCTGCTCGGGTGACGGGTTTCCTCCTCGAGCACTCTGTCGTTAAGGAACCGGACTATGTTTCGGCGTGGACCGCCAACTTGCTCGGAGCCTCCTGGCGACTGGATCTGTGGTGGGAAGAGTATGGCGTTACAACATCTCTCACGGACCCAGACTGATTGCTCTCGATGAGGACTGTGTCTCGGAAGACAGTAGGGGCCCGACAGGGACCCCCGATCAGGCTCTCTCCCCTGGCTCGGAGACCAACCATGGGACGGTTGGTGTCAGAGACAGTGGCAGGGCAGGATCCTGGGTCGCTGCGCGCGGCGATTTTCCAGGTCGAAGCTGTACAGACCTTTTTCCGGCAGCAGCTTTTTCTTGCTAGGAGTCTTCCCATGGGTCCCCCCCTAAAGGTTTAGACCTATCTCCCTGCCAGGCCAAGGCATCTGTGCAGGTTCTGCAGGGTCTCGATGGCCTTATGCAGCATGACAGGCCCCCTTATAAGTTGGGTAACCTTGATGGTAGGCAGGTTACTTGTGCACCGGGCCGCAACAGCTCCTCTGATGGGTTCACCCCTAGCAGTTTGGGAGCTGAGGGTAATCGACCTTGTCCTTCTAGGGTTTTAGGTCCCAATCCTGTTCAATACCCCAGGCAGCAGGTAGGCACTTGTCTGCATCCAGGTGAGCCTTCTTTGCAGGAAGCATCCTTTGAAGTAGCAAGACGTCCTGCCTTCTCCCCGCTTCCACACCGTGGCCGTCCACTGGACAGTGTCTCAGGCCGTCCCCCCAGCATCAGTAGTGCCGAAAATGCCCAATTGGTGTCCTTTGCTGAGGAAAAGGCTATCTGCCTCAGCCTACTGCCGCCCTGTCTGTTGAAGGGCCTCTCCTAGGTAGTTCCTTGTCTGATGCACTCCTGTGTTCGTGTGAGCGCGGCACCCGACTCAACGGGATTTTTTCTGGCTTCACGGTGGCGTCCAAGAAGCTCGCTAGAATGGTAGGCAGGCTTGTTGCCTTTGGAGATCCTGACTGTCAGGTTGCGTGCCGAGATGTTCATGCCACACCTTGCTTGATGCGTGCAGGCGCCTTAGACGGCCAAACCCCCCTGCCCTAACCCGTGTCTGTTCCCCCCAGCTTCCTGTGTCAGCTGCCAACCTTCTCAGATAGTATAAGCGTGTGCTGCCGGCTCCGGCTCCCGGTCCGCCTGAAGAGTGTGGCCTGAAGCGCCACTACTCTGCCTTTGATATTGTCAGGCAAGACTCTGAGCACGCCATCGCCGGGGCGGTCTCCGTCCCGGCCTGCATCGCGCATGCGTTGCAGAATGCCCCGTTTGCGGACGCAACTTGGACCTTCCCTGATGCCGAGATAATTGGCCTGGCGCACCCCAGGTCATTTTGATCAGGCCCGAGGCTGTGGACCTACCATCGTTGCTGATCTGCGGGCTCTGGGTGGCCCACTCACTGCGTGTTATCGAGGTCCAGATCCAATGCTCACCCGACTCGCTGGCGCAGATGTTTGAAACCAACGTGCCTGGTATCCGTGGACGGATCCAGGCTGGCAGAGTCACAGCATGGGTCAAGTGTGCCACATGGCCCGTTTGGGAGGCCCGCCGTCTGCCACTTGGGACGGTCATTGACTTCAGTGCCGGGACTGGCGCGGCGCTTGAGCTGCCTATTGGGGTTGGAATTTCCTATCGTGCCATTGCGGCCCTTGGCCTGCCACCGCTCTGCAGGGGAGCCATCTACGTCGGAGGGCCTGGTTCCCAGACCATGTCTTTCCCTCTGCAAAGGTTTGATAGCCTATCTCAGGCCCTTGCAGCTATTTGGGATGGCATACTTGCGAGTGCGCCTGCAAGACGGCCTGACTCCTTTCTTTTTGGTGCGGTGCAGCCCGCAGTCAGGGGCGACACCATCAGGCTCACTCTCACCCTCCTTTGCACGCCCTGTCGCGAAGAGAGGGTTGTTTGGTTGGATTACGGGTCGTTATGATGCCATCGGTTGCCACTCCTGCCAATGTAGGTCTCACAGGCCAACACGTGTACCTTAATGGTGTCCAGTGGCAGGGTACGCAATACCTGACTCACGGAGCAATTGTCCAGGTCAGCAATGTTGCTGAGCCACCAGCGCACCTTCACTTGTGTGCGCTTTGGCGTGCCATCCCAGATTTGGCGGCCCTCTCCTCCCCTACGGCCTTCCCGTATGCTAATCACCTGATGGCCTCTTTTGAAGGTCCCACTGCTTTTGAGCCCTGCTTCGTACATCAGCAGCTTGAAATTGAAGCGAGGGGGCTCAACAGTCGCACGCCGCTGTGCCTCCTTCTTGCCCCTGGCCTTGCTGATGTGTTTTCTTTGGGGCGTAGCATTCGGCCTTTCTTTCCTTGTGCGCCGCACAGGCGGCCTACGAGTCGGGCTCACCGTTGATCGCACCATGGAAACCTTCGGCCCCGAGTACATCACCTCTCAGTCCCCTGGGCTTGCCGAGGCTGTTGGTAATATTGGCCTGGTTGCGGTAGATGGGGTTTCAGTTGAGGATCGTCCCAGCATTGAACTTCCCACTGACTCTTTCACCGCTACCTTTCTTGTGACCAATGCGGTTATTGCGTGCACTGGTGTTGGCCGTCTGTACCACCGATTCCTGAAACTTCGCCTGCCGAACCCCCCTCCGAGACAGCAGCTGAGCCCTCTGTTGGAGAGAACGATCGGGTGCAGGTGGCACTTGACTCAGACGATGTAGGTCATCGCCGCTTCACTGTGCTTGATGTGCAGCGTCATGTCTCGCAGGATGAGGGTTTTTGGGGACCATTCTGACGTCGTCTGCCTCCAGCAAGCCTTGGCCCACGCGCCTTTTCCCTACCCTGGATGGGCCAGGGCCGCGGTAGAGGTACTGCCGCTGCCTGTTCCGCAGTTTGTCCTCTTGAGGCCTGGTACTATGGTGGTTCCATCTAGGCCCGGGGGCGCGAACCATTTGGAGGGTTCAGGGGGGG
>CAJNIZ010043443.1:0-56366 GCA_905231905.1 Symbiodinium pilosum
ATGGTTAATTCAATCTTTCCGTCCTTACTCAGTATCAAGTCAAGAGCCAGGGCCAATGGAGGCAGCACCACCCAAAGCCACCACGGTGGTTTTCCGGCTCCGGAAATATCAAGTACAACTTGCCCGTTTTTGGTGGAGGGTTTTATGTTCAGCTTAATCTTTACGGAACTCCAGGGTAGTAGTTTGCTGGTTTGATAACGCAGTTTGATATCTACCTTCAAATTACCGTCAGAGGTAAGCTCAAATACAAAATCATCTTTCTTAATCTCGGCATTTATGCCCCAAAAACCTCCGTCTTTTAAGGTTTTCTTCTTACTGTTGGTAATTTTATTGGGATTGGTATTGGAAATAGAAAATCCAAAACCGTCACCCAGGGAAGTATTTAGTACATCTTTACATATATTCATAAAGAGCGGGTGAGCCAACACAAAAGCGGTATTGGTTTGGGGTGAATTACAGATCAGGTCTTTAGAAAGCTTATAAAAACCTTTATTAGCCTGTAAGCCTATAAGAATGGCCAAAAAGCTTCTTTCGGGCTCATCAGAATTACTTACAAACGCCAGGCGGATGGTCATATCACCCAACGAAAAGGGCAGAGGCGAAGTAAATGGAACTTCAAGGGGTTCCATAGCGTTGAAGGCTTCATTTACCAGTTTAAGAATCACTTCCTGCAACTGCTCCGTGGGCACCTCTTTGCCTAAGAACTTCACCTCCAAGCCAGATAGATCTACCTCCCTTAGGATGTTTCCGGAGAGATCAAGAAGCAGCGTATATTGAGCGTCATCCGTGTTTGTGATGTGGCAGTTTATATGGTTTAGGTTTACCGTGAATTCACAGGTGCCGGAAATTTTAGCCAGTGTAATCTTACCGTCCAGCGGAAGGCTGATCTTTACTTCTTCCTGCTTATTTTCATTTCCCCCTACAATTTGAGGACAGCCTATATTCACCTCTTTAAACGTATGTGGCAGGACATCTTGCTTGTACAGGTTGTTCAGCTTTTCATTAATAAAGCTCTTCTGGCTGGCACATACTATATCCCAACCGGAGGTGTCAGAAGGTTTATAGGACATCTCCATTTCTATACGTCTTAAATCTTTATCAGAGGGCGAGCTTCTTTCTCCGCTGGACGTCATTTTAATATAATCCACAAAGGGTTTGGTTTCAAGAGCCCCTTTATTATGGGGGTCTTTAATGCTTTTGATTTTAAACTGACCTAATGTTTCGGAGGGGTCCGCCAGGTTGATATCCAGTTCGCCATGATGGCCTGTTTTAGCCACTACGCGAAAGGTTTCCTGCGCTCCGGCCGCAATGGTTTTGTTGTTGATGGTCTTTCCATCTCCCTCCACCCAATAATCACGGGTTACGTGGGTGGTTAGTTCCTTGTCGGTGAGGTTTTTAATAGTTACATCTGCTGGACTTGACATAATAATCTGATTTAGAGTTAATGGATTAGCTATTCCCGGTATATTTATCCGGTCGACTTTTCAAAACCCGTATTAAGGGATAAAGCTTATAGCGGTCTTTAATGCTAAAGGCCATTACAATGTCGTAAAAAGTACTTTTTAAATTCAGTAAACTTATTGGGTAATTATGGTTTGTGAGTAAATGGTAATTTAAGGGGTGTGGCTGTTAACCTGGGTTAGACATATAAGGCGGGCTAAAGTAAATGATAGAGTGGTGGATGCTTAATTCTCTTATTTTACTATGTTAAAGTTGCAAAGTTTAAACCAGCACTTTTTTGATTTTAACGAATTATTTCTTTCTTTTACTTCAGGTATATATGTATCTGTAAAGCTTTAAGTTCTTCTGGTCAGATTTACAGCAATAGGAATTAAATACTTTTAAATCAAACTGCAATGACCAGTCCCCTT
This sequence comes from Symbiodinium pilosum, assembly GCA_905231905.1. Taxonomy (NCBI): domain Eukaryota; class Dinophyceae; order Suessiales; family Symbiodiniaceae; genus Symbiodinium; species Symbiodinium pilosum. The sequence goes on from CAJNIZ010043443.1 coordinate 1,872, forward strand.
TCCCACCAGTTCATATACCTTCTCATTGCTATAGTATTTCCCCTTTTAATAGCTTGTAAAAAAGAAGTTCAAGTAATTGAAGTTCCCGGAGAAGAAGTGATAGCTACCTATGATAATTACGAAGGCTATTGGGTGGTTTTATACAAGGAACGTATAAAGGATGGGTAAATAGTTAAGGAATACCAGGACTCCAGTGACTCACGCTACCCCATTACCTTACAGGTTTTCTCTAACGATAGTTTGTACGGCCGGCATGACGTAAATTGGTACCTGGCCTATTTTACTATAATGAGGAAACACCTTGCGTTGAGTGGTTTAAGAACAATGGACGTCCATACTGGCGTATGGTATACCGGCTTTTATTATGAGTTATCTGAAGTGTCACGTTTTGAAGTGCGTAATGATACTATACTGCGTTTGTATAATGAGGCGGATGCTTTTTCGGTTTATCTTTTAAAACGGGCTATTTTTGAAAAGAGTTATTACAACTTAGGCAGCCTATATGCTAAATAAAAAGAAATATGAGAAAAATATACATCATACTAGTTTTACCGTTAATAGCTCTTATGGCTTGCCGGAAAGATCAGACTAAAACCACTACAGAGCCCTGCGAACCGGTTATTATTACTTATGATAATTACGAAGGCTATTGGGTCATTTTATATAAGGAAAGTGTTAAGGATGGGCAAGTAGTTAAGGAATACCAAGACTCCAGTGACTCACGTTATCCGATTGCTTTGCAAATTTTTTCTAACGATAGTTTGTACGGACGGCATGACGTAAACTGGTACCTGGCCTATTTTACTATAAGTGGAAGGAACACGATTTCGTTAAGTGGTTTAAGAACAACAGACGTTCATACAGGAGCATGGTATGCAGATTTTTATTATAAGTTATCTGAAATGTCACGTTTTGAAGTCCGAAATGAAGAAACCCTGAGATTATTTAATGATCCACAAACCTTTTCAATATACTTAATACGTAAGGAGAAGTTTGAAAGGGAATTTTATGATCTGGATATATTATACCCTTAAAATACTATGAAGTATATAATATTGAGCTTGTCTATAGTAATTAGCTCTATAGTAACGGCACAAATACGAAAGAAAACCATTTCATTAGATCAGAGATATCTCTATAATAAAGATAATGTACCTGTAATCACAATGCCAAGTCTGGATATTGATCGGATAAGCAAAGAAGATGAGGTTGAAGAGGGAAGAGGTGCTCTTCCCCATTTTGGTTATCCTATTGCGGTGGGAATCAATCTTTTTAACTCAGGTGTGTGGCAGGAATTACCGGATGGTAACGGTATCTGGCAATTACGCATCCGTAGTTCAGGCGCTCAGTCTATTAATTTGCTGTACGATGCTTTTTGGCTTCCAAAGGGTGGGGAATTATACCTTGAAAAAGCTAATGGCAGAGAAAGGGGTGGAGCTTTTACAAGTCGTAACAATAAAGGAACACAGCAGGATTTGAGAGGATTTGCTACTTGCTTGCTAAAAGGAGATGAAATTAAATTAATATACCTGGAACCGGAACACGCTAGGGGTGAAAGTGTGGTCTCTGTTTCTCATGTAGTGCATGGCTATAAAACCGAAAAAATGATGTCTAAGTCAAAGTCTGGTGTTTCACCATGTACAGGTTTTGGTTGTTCCGGAAGCTGTCAGGTCAATATTAATTGTGGAGAAGGGGATGACTGGCAGAGGGAAAAGACTGGGGTGGTACGCATTATAGTTGATGGTTCCAGATATTGTACGGGAAGTTTAATAAACAATACTTCCAACGATGGAACACCTTATGTGTTAACCGCTAATCACTGTATGGGAACTACCTATGATGCATTGGGAAATACGGATTTATCCCAATGTCTTTTTCAATGGGGTTACGAGAGCCCGGTTTGTGATTATGCCTATGAAGTACATCCGTTAACTACCGTTGGTGCTACGTTGATAGCTAATGGAGCTCCTTCAGATTTTGCTCTTTTGGAACTTACCGAGAATCCGGTTGAAGTTATTCCCCACGTTTATTTTAACGGTTGGGACAGAAGAAATTCTCAGGGAGCAGGAGGTGTAGGAATACATCACCCAAGAGGTGATATTAAGAAGATAGCGACATACTCCGTATTACCTTACTACTATATACCATATCAGAATCATTGGGCAGTAAACTGGGATGCTACACCTAATGGGTTTTCAGTAACTGAAGGAGGTTCCTCGGGGTCACCACTGTTTAATAATCAAAAAAGAATAATCGGGCAACTTGAATTCAGCGTTGGTACGGATTGCAATAATCCTAGTGGCGAGGTTTCGGGTTATGGTAAAATATACCGTTCCTGGGATGACTGGATACCGGAAAGGCGCCTCAAAGACTGGCTAGATCCCATCAACTCCGGTGCCATGTCCATAAACGGATATTCGGGTTGCGGATATACTCAGTTGTACAATCAAAGTTATACCAGTGCTATTAGTGTGCAGGATTGTAAGATTGACGTTAAGAATGTTACGGTAAGCAATGGCTCCAATACCGTTTTGGACGCAGAAACAGAAGTACTCATCAAGGGGCCTTTTGAAGTTAGCCCCGGTTCCACCTTTGAAGCTAAATAATTAAACCGAAAACCAAATACAATGAAAAAACTTGTAATTACCTTAATCCTCAGTAGTCTTAGTTGTCTGGCTTTTGGTCAGTTTAAAGTATATAATGATGGTAGTGCCATTGTAACTTCCACCATTCCCAACTGGGGCAGGGCCTTTTCTACTTATGTGTTTAATCCCCAAGCTTGTGCCTACCATCTGAATTATAACAATGCAGACCGTTTTTATGTAAGTGCACAGGGCTGGCTATGGATACAGCAGGGAAGCTACATCGGTTCAGATGAATCGCTGAAAGACAATGTGACGCCTATAAGCGATGCGCTGAATCTGATCAGTCAGCTGCAGGGAGTGAGCTATAACTATACGGAAGAGCCGGATCGGGAGCGGATGGGTTTTATTGCCCAGGATATGGAAAATGTATTTCCCGGTTTAGTGCGGGAAAGTCAATACGATGGATTGCTGGGTGTTTCATACCACGATATTATTGCCCTGCTGTTGGAGGGAATCAAGGAAATGCAAAGCCAGATGGAAACTATGGAATCTATGATGTATTCTCAGGAGCTGGATATTGTTAGTATGAAAAACCGCCTGAGCACTTCAGGAGGAGGGGCTGCGGCCGGTAGCGGCAGTTTGCAATTAGCCATGCCGGTGTTGTATGACAATACACCTAATCCTTTTGATGTGGATACTGAGATCCAATACTTTCTACCCGCCACCTACCAGTCGGCCAGTATTATGATCCATGACATGCAGGGTGGTCCCATCTCTTCTTACCCTCTTTTACAAAGCGGGTTTGGAAGCCTGTTAATTCAGGGTGCTCAAATGAAAGCAGGTATGTACCTGTATACACTTATAGTAGATGGTAAAATCATAGACAGTAAACGGATGATACTGGTAGAATGATACTTAATGCAGCGGCAGAAAATGACAGGAAATTGTAGTTTCTGCTAAGTATGGCAGGTTCCAAAAAAAAAGCCCCCACCAAAGGCGGGGGCTTTTTTTATCTTTAAAATGAAGTTTACTTCTCGTTGTAATTAAGTACCATAATCAGTTTGCCATCGGCTATAAATTCAAACTCACCGTTGGCTCCTTCATCCACTGGGTGAAACACCCAGTAAAAAATCTCATAATCGTCCGGATTCTCCAGGTCTTCATCCACTATACGGATCTCCCACATTTCATCGGTAGCCAATACTTCAGAAGGGAAAACGGTAAAGGTGGGTAATGAAGCTGCATTTACTTCGGTATAGGTACTGAATTCCCAAAAGCTGGCAGAACGTCTTTTCAGGTCTATGCGCAGGTCAGGGGGACTGTTGTCAGGGTCGTAATTAAGCTGAGGTAAAGAAATGATTTCGGCCAGCTTGAGGTAGCGGTTAGGCGGATCAACGTAGCCTGCTCCATCCTTTTCACAGGAGGCCAGGAAAGCGATAAGAGCTATAAAGAAGAATGCCTTTTTCATAGTGAGTGGTGTTGAGTTGTGGGCTATAGATTTCAAAAATGAGGCCAAAGGATCTTGCCAGCTTAAATCATAAACTTCTGAAGCTTTAAACTTACGAGAGATTCTTTAAGAAATGAACCACTTCCTCTTCTTCCCAAAAACCCATTTTCTTATGGAAGTTCCGCGATTCCCGATCCGTGAGCCAGGTGTCTGATCCTATTTGTGAGCAGTTGTTCTCTTTAAGCCAATGCTCAGCCTTTTCAATGAGGTGGCGGGCCACACCCATCTTCCTGAATTCCGGTTCTACATATATGCCTTCCAGGTACCCGGTGGGTGATCTGTTGGCGCCCTCCACATAATCTATCCGTACGGAGGCCATAACAAAACCTGCATAATGAAGCTCCTCATTTTTGGCCAGTAATATTTTTAAACGGCCGGAAGTACGGCTTTGCTCCATCAGGTTTTTGAGTTCTTCTTTATCAAACTTCTTCCATAATTTAATGCCCATTGTTAAAAGGGCTTCAAAATCTGATTCTCCGAATTCATGATAGGTGATAACGGTCATTACAGCGGGGTGGTTTTACCGGAAAGATAAGATTTAAGAAGCTAAAAACGGCTGATATCAAAGAATGGCCTTTAAAACCAAGCCCACTATAAGCCAGGTATAACTGCCCCATGCGGCATATAGCAACACCTTTTCCAACCAGCCTTTATCCGCCATTTTATGCCCGCCATGGTCACGCAGCTTTACTACTTTAGAAAGGTAGATCAGGTATGCGCTTACCGCCAGGAAGACCAGGTTCAGCACAAAACCATAATCTACTTTGAAGAACTTCATGTCCTGAATACCGCCTCCGCCTGGCTCCGGTAAGCTTCCCAGGCTTAAAAGTCCGTAGTGCATAAGAAGGGTAGCGCCAACCAGCGCTGTAAAAAGCATCAGTAGTATGTATAACGACATCTTCCAGCCGTAATAACGAGCGTGGATACGCAGCACCGGGAATACGACCAGGTCTGAAAAAATAAAGGCCATTACCCCGGCAAAACTCACCCCGTTCTGAAAGAGCAATGCTGCCAGGGGAATATTACCCATAGAACCTATAAAGGTGAAGAAGGCGGCCACCGGCCCCACCAGGGTGTGCTCCAGTATTTGTAAAAAGGAGAGGTCTGTCTGTGAGCCATTGCCGGTGCCGATAAAAAGGGTTTCAAAAAATGAAGCGGGTACAAAAGCGGAGATGATACCGGCTACGGTAAAACCTACGGTTACGTCCTTCCACACCATATCCCATTCCATGTGGTATTGCATTCCTACTTTGGCCCAGCCTTCTTTGGTTTTTATGTCTTTTTTCCAGTTGGAATCAGATATGTGCTGATCAGACTCAGAGCCGAGCTTTTCACGTACCTTTTTAATGAGCTGTTGGGGCTTGGTAAGCTTAATAAACACCCAGCTGATCAGGATGAGAAGTATGCCGCCAATGTATTCACCCACCACAAACTGCCAGCTTAAAAAGAGGGCAATGATAATTCCCAGTTCTACCACCAGATTGGTGGAGGCCAGTAAAAAAGCCATAGATGAGGTGAAGCCTGCGCCCTTTTTAAATAATGATTTGGTGGTGGCCAGTGCCGCAAAACTACAGCTGCTGCTGATAAAACCAAAAAAGGTACCCAGTGAAATGCTTTTGAGATTGTCCTTACCCATCAGCTTTTGCATGCGCTCCTGGGTTACAAAAACCTGTATCATGCTGCTTACTACATAGCCGAGGGCAAAGGCCCATAGCGCCATCCAGAAGAGACCGGTGGTGGTATAAGCGGCTTCAGCCCATTTTTCGAGAAAAGACAACATGGTATTAATAATTTATACTCGAGTAAAAGGTTTAAGAAGTTGGTATGTTCCGGAAGAGCCTTTCTGTGTATTCAGCGGTATCCAAAGGAAAAGCCGATAGTACCATAATCTTCATCGTATTCAGCATATACATATACCCTCTGAGTCTCCAGGTTGTATGTAGGGTAATAGGCATCCGGATCTTCCAATACAAAACCAGCTTTTCTAAGGTCTCCCAATATATCCTTTGAGCGCGTAAAATCAATCCCGTTAATAATGAGGTGACCACTAAAGGGTATTTCCCGGCCTTTTTCGGCAAAGGGCAGGTAAAATCCCACTGAGAATTCTGAGAGTAGTTCTGTTTTGTAATTGAATATAGCTGACAAGCGCTGAAATGGATACCTTACACCATTATATTGGGTAATATAGGGACCAATAAGACTGTCTGTATGCGTAAGATGTACAGAATCTGAAAGCAGTTGTTCTCCGATGAAAATTTCATTCTCATTAATCTTTATCCGCAACGAGGTGTCAAGGTGACTCTTTACCATTTTGTACAGAGCCGCTTCATCTGGGATGGAGTCTGCTTTAATGAGCGAATCAAAAAGTTGGTAGAAGTAGTTGTCTTCGTATTCCTCCCAGGGATTGTCTTCCACAGTAACTCTGGGGGTATAGAGTCTTTTTGGGTAAAAAGGAGCCAGCTTTTGGCGGGTATCTTCATCAAATTCATTGGTTTTTCGATCACGGAAAAACTCCCAGCGGTCATTTAAGGTCTTTCTTGCCCATTCGGGAAGAAACACCTCAGGGTTTTCCAGTTGCACATGAATATGCTGCGCACTGGCCCATGGTTTTCCCCATTCTGAACGGACGAACTCACCGTTGAGATAATACGTATTAATTTGAATAATAGTGGCCCCTTCTCCCGGCACTTCGGCAGAATAGGAGGGCAAGGCAGGAGGTGGGTTGCCTGGCCGGTTATTTTCATAGTTATTACGACCCTCCCGCCTCAGAGCATCTGAAGCCTGGTGAATGGTCATACCTTTTTCCACCCAGTAAAGTTCTTCCAGTATTACCAGGTGTGAAGTGCCCAATTCATCACTGAGTTCCTCTGAGAGTCTTCTCTTTTCGGCAGGATCGTCTATAAGGCCTTCTCCGCGCAGGGAGAAGTCTACCGCTCCTATGGCGTGATTGATAGTGTTGTTATGCGTTTCCCGCGCTCTAAAGAGACTGGAGGTATTCAGGTCAAGCTCCCGGTTTCTCGCGGCCATAATGATCTCATCCTGATTTTGAGCTATCAACTCAGCCGCCTCTATAAAATAATCTACATTGAATACATCCGTAAGAGGACCCACATCATTAAATACATCGGACTCAAAACGCCTGGAAAAACAATTGATGGCCACACAGGCCCAGCCGTTATAACCCAGATCGCCAATTAAGCGGGTGGATTGCTCGTCATACAGATCGTCCAGATCGGTTTGGCTGCCATTACCATTTCTGGTGCCTGATCCGGTATTGGTATGTGTAGGTTGTGGTCCCGGTGCTTCCTGAGGCTTTATCAACCGCATTTTTAATTCTTCTTTCATGATCCTGCGGGCTACATCCACCGGGTGTCCTTTATAGGTAGTGATAGTGCCGTTTTGGTCTACCCAGAAGGTGAGGCCATCAAACCTTTGGCTGGTAAGGTTATGGCTTATAGCCTGCATTTGCTTTACTATGTTGTTGAGGTCGGCAATTATACTCCAATACCTTATGGAGTTTATTGTAGCAATAAGGTATTTTACCAGTCCGTATCTATACAGTTTCTCAATCTCTTCATGGTCAAATTGAATAGATTCTGGTTTTGGATAATGGATGGTGATTCCCTCCACCGAGGTAAAACCCATAGATAATTTGGTAATTTCTTCCAGCCAGTCTCCTGAAAGTAAATTCAGATCATAGACGGAAACAGGGTTAAGGCCATAAAAGCAGCTATTGAATTGATTGAGGAAAGCCGCATTTTGCGCCAGTAAGTTTTCGTGAAAGTAAGCCTCGTTAAATTTGGAATTATCCAGGTAGCAGGCCATAAAAGATGAACCTATGAATTTGGAACGGTAAACGCGGGTTCTCTCAAAATGCACCTTTACGAAGGAGGTTCCCCAAAAGATGGAAGAATCCATAAAAGCGTTGGTCAGTTTCAGGTCTTGGAAAATTGCCCCGTTAAAGTTGGCTTTATGCATGAGTGTGCCGTAGAAAACGGCCTTGTCAAATTCGGCATAGGGCCAATATGCTTCTTTGAATTTAGCATTGGTGAAGTCTGTTTTTTCTGCTTTTATATTAGTGCCGAAGGTATGTGTGAGTGTAGTGTTTTGCAGGTTCGCTCCGGAAAGGTTTGCTCCCTCCATTATAGCCCCAGTCAGATTACTGCCTTCGAGGTTAGTCCCTGAGAGGTTGGTTTTGATCATGGTAGTGTATCTCAGGTCAGCCCGTGAAAGGTCCATACCGGAAAGGTCCAGGTAACTGAGGTCTTCTCCTGCCAGGTTAAATTTATCCAAAGGTTGTAAGGGTTTGGTAAGTGCACGGTCTAAGGAGTCATGCAGAAAAAAAGCAGGTGTAAGAGCTACCGCGGAATCTACCATTTGCTGGTTTTCGGTTTTCTCTTTTTTCAGAAAAGCGATGGCTTTATTGGCCGGATCATGTTTATCCAGGCCGGTTTGAGCCTTAAGGGTAAAAGAAAACGGGAGGCTGAGACAAAAGAGTGTGAAATAAAGGTGATTACGAGAAAGCATGGCTATTGGTTGTTTGGTAATCCTTAAACATATAATTTTTAATGCGTTGCACCAACGCGAAATATCCAAAAGTACAGGATAACACGATCCTAAGAAATTCTTTGAGCAGGCTTATGCCGGCCTTAATTAGCCGCACCGTGTAGTTGGCCTGTTTTAAAGGACGGGTTTGCAGGGTATTTTAAGCCACTTTTAAAGAAGCCAAAATGTTTAGTGCTATGGGGCGCCTATGTAAATAATCTCATTGCTATTCAACTAAGCCTCATTTTGGAAACTTGGAAATTACAGGAAGATGATCAGATTGAGCTACGTCTGAGTCATATTCAGGAGGCATTACGGGGCTTGCAGTCGCTTTGCTGTCAAAAATAAAATCACCACTACGGAATCCATGCCATGGGTCTTGGGGAGGGTACAGATTCATCACAAAAAGAAGCCACAGGGTTTTGCAAGGTGCATTTGGTTTTAATACGGGTATTGGCAAACGGTTTCATGGTAACCACACCCTTGGCACCGAAGTTAAAATCTCCCACCACAATTATTCGGTCATTAGAAAGGTCATTGATATCAATAGTGCTATGCAGGTTTTGGGTCAGGCTTTCTGATAGTACCATTTGGATGCCGTCCATATCCAGTTGATGGTTATTGTGGAGGTTAATGAATATAACATCTTCCTTAAAGATCAGGATCTGGAAAGGTCTTCCTGCGTTAAACTCTCCCTTTAATAGGCTGTAATTAAGTATACTCCGAATTGTAAAAGGTAACCATCATTTCATAACCGCTTTGGGAGGTTTCATATTCCATGTTGCCCAGGGTTTGAGGAGCAAGTTTGTATATGCTTTGCCATTTGCTGGCCTCCTGGAAGCCTGCAAAATCAAAATCTATCATACCTGTATTTCCGGGAATGGTTTCAATATACTTACCCATTCGTTCCGCACAGGTGGTGGTTTGGTAGGGCAGGTCCGAATACACGCAATACGCTCCCAGGCCGGATGCTGATCCACTTGCTGTATTGGCCATGCATTGCCAGCAAATGTTATAGGTAAGGATAAGTATGGAATCAGGTTTGGAGCCTTGAGCAAAGGTGCTGTGTAAGCCCAGAATGTATAAAAGGATAATAAGGCTTGGTTTGTGGCTGATTAAGAATTTCATGTGATTTGGATTGTGATATTATTTAACCAGATCGCATAGGTTAAGGCCTGATAATTATAGTGAGTATAGATAGATTATCAGGATATCCTTCTTTCTTTCAAAGAGTTGGCTGTAATTTTATACTCTTCTTTTAAAGTATGATTTACAGGGTTTTAACCTTCAGTGGAAAGTCTTTAAAAAGTTTTATCTAATTAATCATATTTTAAACAATTGGGTGTGTTGAAATTTGGGAATCCATCTCTGCAAATTAGGTAGCAACTTGCTATGAAGTTTCGGTATTATAGTAGCTCTGTTACAATGCAGTATAATGACTTTGGTGAGGTGTAAGCTTGTGCTGGATGCAGGACTAATCCTGATGTATTAAAGTCTCTTCCCGAAAGATCAATACTTTTGTGTTTGCTCTAACTCTGTATGATTAAACTAGCGGCTTCCATACTATTGAGTTCTCTCCTGCTTTTTCAGTCGGCAGGCTGGTACCTGTGTCATTACTGGCAGGTACAGGAAGTACGTCATGAAATGAAGCAGCGGTTGAAACAAGGTGTGCCGGAAGAGTTGCAGGTGGTTCTGAAAATCCCTTTCTCCATGGAAGAAGGACATCCTGACTTTCAGCGTATTCATAAAGGTGAGTTTCGCTATAAAGGTGAGATGTACGATATCCTGAAGAGCGCAAGGCACGGCTCCGAAACCTGGTACACTTGTATTCATGATGTGAAGGAATCAGGCTTGTTTAAAAACCTGGACCGTATGGTGTCCCTGGAGCTGAAAAACAATCCTGAAAAGCGCAAGCACCGGAGCCTGATGCAGGCCCTTTTCAGCAAACAGTTTGTGGGTGAGTCCCTTAAAAAGATCACAGCATACGTTGCCGGTTACCGTCATCAGTTCAGGTATTCTACGGTTTTTTACCATGATGTAAGCCTGAAACCCTGGAAGCCGCCCCGGCCTTTGTTTTACATTTTCCAATAAGTACGGACCTGCCTTAAAGTGGGCAGGTTTTTGTGAAACAAATAAAAATACATTAATGAAAAACATATTATCAGCGTTTTTTGTGGTGTTATGCGTTGCGCTTCAGGCACAAACCATCACCATAAAAGACCAGGTAAGCCTGCAACCCATTGAAGGGGTACGGATTGCCGATGAAAAGAATTCTATAATCCGCTATACAAATGCCAAGGGCGAGGCCAGGGTGGATGCGCTGGCCAACAGTTCATCCATTGAAGTACGCTATTACGGTTATGTCACACAAACGCTGAGCTTTGCTGAACTTACCGGGGGTAAGCGGGTGATCCTGCTGGAACAGGATCAGCTGAACCTGGATGAGATCGTGGTTTCGGCCAACCGTTGGGAGCAAAGCAAGAGCAAAGTGCCCAATAAGATCAGTACCATTAAGGCCCGTGAAATTGCTTTTCAGAACCCGCAAACCGCTGCGGATATGCTTAGCACCAGTGGTGATGTGTACATCCAGAAAAGTCAGTTGGGCGGAGGTAGCCCCATGATCCGCGGCTTTTCAACCAACCGTGTGTTGCTTGTGGTAGATGGTGTGCGTATGAATAACGCCATTTTTCGCAGTGGAAATTTGCAGAACGTGATCTCACTGGATCCGAATGCCATGAGCAATGCTGAGATCGTTTTTGGCCCCGGTTCGCTTATATACGGTAGTGATGCTATTGGTGGGGTGATGGATTTTCATACTCTTGCTCCATCCCTTTCCACCAATGACAGCCTGCTTTTTAAGGGTAACGCCATGATCCGTTACAGCTCCGCTAACCAGGAGAAAACCGGTCATTTGGATCTCAACTTTGGCACTAAAAAGTGGGGTTTTCTTACCAGTGTTACCTATTCTGATTTTGATGATCAGCGGATGGGCTCCAACAACGGTCCGGATGAGTATCTACGCCCTGTATATGCTGAACGTCAGAACGGTGTGGATGTAGAAGTGCCCAATGATGATCCTGAAAAACAGGTCAGCACCGGTTACAGTCAGCTCAACCTGATGCAGAAGGTATTGTACAAACCCAATGAGTTTTGGGATTTTGAGGTAGACATACATTACTCAGCCACTTCAGATGTGCCGCGTTATGATCGTTTGATCCGCTACCGGGGTGGAAACCTGCGTTCCGCAGAATGGTATTATGGTCCGCAGCTATGGTGGATGAACCGCGTAGCGGTGGAGCATCATGCTTCTCACGCTTTGTATGATAATGCCCGCCTGATTGTGGCCTATCAGTTTTTTGAGGAAAGCCGCCATGATCGCGATTTTGGCGATCCCGTGCGCAGCAATTCCACAGAGCAGGTAAATGCTTATACCGCCAACCTTGAGTTTGACAAAAGTTTTGGTACCCGGCTGGGTCTCTATTATGGTGTAGAAGCTGTGTTGAATAAAGTGAGCTCAACCGCTTTTCAGGAGGATATTGAAACCGGAAGTACTGCACCTATAGGTACGCGCTATCCTGACGGGGCGGATTGGAATTCGTATGCGGCCTATGTAAACTTTAAGGCAGATCTTAATGAGTACATTACCTGGAACACCGGTGTGCGCTTAAACCTGGTGAGCCTTTCAGCTGAGTTTGATACCACATTTTATCCCTTTTCCTTCACTTCGGCTGCCCTTACTACAGGTGCGGTTACCGCAGCCACCGGCTTTAGTTACCGTCCGGCCGAAAGCTGGATGGTTAAGTTGAATATATCCACTGGTTTCCGGGCGCCCAATATTGATGATATCGGTAAAGTTTTCGATTCCGGTGATCAACAGGTGGTGGTGCCAAACCCGGATCTTAAACCGGAGCAGGCGTATAACTTTGAGCTGGGTATAGCCAAAGTGATAGGTAACGCGGTGAAGCTGGATGTTTCAGCTTTCTATACTTATTTGGATGATGCTATGGTGCGCAGGGATTACACGCTGAACGGGATGGATAGCATAGAATACCGGGGTGAAAACAGCCGGGTACAAGCCATACAGAATGCAGCCAATGCTTATGTATACGGTATTCAGGCGGGAGTAGATGTGAAGCTTCCTTATAATTTGGGTATGCAGGTGCGCTACAATTACCAGTTTGGAGAGGAGGAACTGGATAATGGCAGCACTGCTCCTTTACGCCATGCCGCACCCTGGTTTGGCATTGCACACCTTACCTATACGGTAAAAAAGTTCAAAGCCGACTTGTACGGGGTATATAATGGCGAGATCAGCCATGCGCGCCTGGCCCCCTCTGAACAGGATAAAACCTGGATGTACGCGATGGATGAAGATGGTAAGTCTTATGCTCCGTCCTGGTATACGCTTAATTTCAAAGCGAGTTACCAATTCACAACTTACCTGCAGGCCAGCCTGGGGGTTGAGAATATGACCGATCAGCGTTACCGCCCCTATTCCTCAGGGATAGTAGCGCCTGGTATCAATTTTATCGGAGCCATACGCGCTTCATTTTAAATAGCTTAAAACTGATGTGATAAAGCCCCGGGAAAAGCCGGGGCTTTTTAGGATAGATCCGAACAAAATTTCTGTCCGGGGTTTTAAATACATATATCTCTATAACTCATGGGTAGTATTCTTGTATTACTGATTGTTTTAGTAAGTACCGGTTGGTATTTACGCACACATATGTATCCCCGTTACCACGGAGAAAAAATTCCAATTGATGCAGCGAAGAAGGCAATCCTTCAAAAAAAGGTAGGTTTTTACAAACGCCTTCAGGGGGCCGATCGCAGGAATTTTGAATACCGGATCATGCACTTTTTGTCTGGCTGTAAGATCACCGGGGTAAGCACTGAGGTTACGGAAGAAGACAAGGTATTAGTAGCAGCCAGTGCTATTATACCGGTCTTTGGCTTTCAGGAGTGGGATTATTCTAATCTCCATGAGGTGCTTTTGTATCCGGATACTTTTAACCCTGAGTTTGAAACAGAGGGCAAGGGGCGTACTATTTCCGGTATGGTAGGCTGGGGCTTTATGAATGGCACTATGACGCTTTCCAAACCTTCACTGCATCTGGGTTTTTCCAATAAAACCAGTAAGCAAAATGTGGGTATTCATGAGTTTGTCCACCTGATTGATAAAATGGACGGGGCCACTGATGGAGTGCCGGATGTATTGATACGTCATCCACAAGCTATACCCTGGCTGAAAATGATGAAAGAGGAGATACGGAAGATTACCGAAAGAGACTCCGATATCCGCCCTTACGGAGCTACTAATCAGGCTGAATTTTATTCGGTGGCCAGTGAATACTTTTTTAAGCGCCCCAGGCTTTTCAAAAAGAAACATCCCCGGTTGTATGGGGCTATGACCAAAATATTCAGGCAAGATCCGGCTGAACCAAAAAAAGTGAATAAAACGGAAGCTTCAGGATCAGATAATTAAAAGAACGGATGGTCGTTATCTTTAAAATCTAAACTACCAGCTTATGTCTCGTCAAAATAAAAATTACCTTTTATTGGCTCTCAGCTCCTTACTGCTTACACTATTTCTGTTTTTTATTGATGAAGGTTATTATGATTTCCGGTGGACAAAGGATTGGGGTAACTGGATAGCTTTTGGGATATACGTAAGCGGTATCTACTTTGGGCAATGGTTAGTGTATTACCTGATGCAGCGTTTTTACAAAGGGCGCGGAAAAATAATATTGAGTATGGTGGGCGGATCGGTATTGGGTATAGCTTTAGTTATAAGCATTTTAGTTGGGCTGTTGTAATTCTTTGGATAGAGATTCTCACCTTTAAAAATATAATGAGATTTACTCTGTAATGAATAGATGGTCATGGGAATGGGGTTACCTGTTGATCCTGTTTTGGAATAATTTAGAAAACGGCACTTATCTATGAATACCGGGGAAACCATTAGAAAGGATATCCTTAAACAGGCTGAAGACTTTCTTTACAAGGTGAAAACTTCAAAGGATGTGGGCCGGCTTGGTACTTCTCTAAGCCGTATTTCATGGACTGAATTGCTGAGGCTCAATACGGATGATATGCGTAAAGCCTTTTGGATCAATATGTACAATGCGTGGTTCCAAATACTGGTAGCCCGTGGTACAGACCGTAAAATTATTTTTACGGCCAGCCCCTTTCAGTTTGCAGATGTTGATCTTAGTCTTGATGAAATGGAGCATGGGATACTACGGAAACTCAAACCCCACCCTTCCAGCGGTACACCGGAAAAATACCCGGAGCCGGTTCAGCAACTGGCTGTTGAAAAAGAAGACCCCCGTATTCATTTTGCGCTGAACTGCGGGCAAAAAAGTTGTCCGCCCATTGCCTTTTACCATGCGGAAAAGGTAGAACAGCAACTGGATTGGGCCACTGTAGCTTACCTGGAACAGGAAACTTCTTTTACACCCAAAGAAAACCTGCTTGAGGTAAATGAGCTTTTACGCTGGTATCAGGCCGACTTTGGCGGGGAGGCGGGGATTTTGCAAATGTTGAAGCAATACCAGCTTATTCCTGAAAACTCGAAACCATTGCTCAGGTTTACACCCTATGATCATAGCCTTACACCTATGGATTTTGCCTGAGTTATACACGGGAATTCTTTTTATTTTAGGCGCATTCATCTTTTAGGGGCGTAAGGCTCCGGGAAAGCACATGGTATTCAGTAGCACGGTTTTTTTATTTTTATTCCTTCCGGTCATACTCGGGGTGTTTTACCTGTCTCCCAAAGGCCTTAAAAACTGGGTGCTCTTTTTAAGCAGCCTTATTTTTTATGCCTGGGGTGAAGGACTGATTGTATTGGTAATGCTTTTTTCAGCTACCGTTGATTTCAGTTGCGGACTAATCATAGAAAAAGGCTGGCGTAAAACCGGTTTGTGGTTATCCGTTTTTTCCAACCTGGCCATTCTGGGGTTTTTCAAATACTTCAATTTCACCTTTGAGAACCTGGGCTATTTACTCGATGCGCTGGGGGTTGAAGCTGCCTGGGTATATAACCTCCCCACTATTATGTTGCCCATTGGTATAAGTTTCTACACTTTCCAAACCATGTCGTATACCATTGATGTATACCGGAACAAAGTAAAAGCCAGCCAAAAGTTTATTGAATTTGCTACCTATGTAACTATGTTTCCGCAGCTGGTAGCCGGTCCCATTGTGCGCTATGCTGAGATACATAAGCAACTGGCTGTAAAAAACCTCTCATGGGTTGGTTTCTCAGTAGGGGTTGAACGTTTTATTATCGGTCTGGCCAAAAAGGTGCTGATTGCCAATACTTTTGCGGCTATTGCAGATGATATTTTCCAGCAGGATGTAGCTGACCTCTCCTCAGGCTATGCCTGGCTGGGTGTGATTGTATACGCCTTCCAGATCTATTTTGATTTTTCCGGTTACTCTGATATGGCCATTGGCCTGGGCAGAATGATGGGCTTTCATTTTCCTGAAAACTTTAACTACCCCTATGTGTCCAAAAATATACGGGAGTTCTGGAGCAGGTGGCACATGACTCTTTCCGCCTGGTTCAGGGATTACCTTTATATATCCCTGGGCGGTAACCGCAAAGGGCGCAGCCGTACTTACCTTAATCTTTTGATCGTGTTTTTTATCACCGGTCTGTGGCACGGAGCCAATTGGAATTTTGTGGTGTGGGGGTTCTTTCATGGGTTCTTCATGATGATGGAAAGAGGCCGGGTGGGCCAAATCCTATCGCAATTGCCAAATGTCTTTCAGCATGCCTATGCTTTACTGGTTCTAGGGGTAAGCTGGGTGTTTTTCAGGGTAGAAACATTACCAGATATATGGATCTATCTCGGAAAAATGTTCTGGCTCTCTCCAGGCGAGCCATCGGTAAACAGCTACCTGGATTTTTTCCATTTAAACGGGCGCACTTTCTTCTTCTTGATTATAGCTACATTTTTTTCGATCCCTCTTTTTACCAGGATCAGGCTAAAGCGTTCATCCGCAAGCTTTCAATGGTTACGGCTTAGCTGGCTTGGTATGTTGTTTATTCTTTGCCTGATGTATATCGGAGCGGGCAGCTATAATCCATTTATTTATTTCAGGTTTTAATATGAAGATCCTGCCCCATAGCATACCCGTTATCTTTATAATAACCCTTACACTGGGTTTCGGCTTAATGATATCCGGAGTGGAGGTGGGCAGTACCGGAGTGGAGAATCGTAAACTTTCCCCGCATCCTCTGTCAAAGCCGCTTCATTGGAATGACTCTTCAGGAGTATTTGATTTTCTCAAAAGCATGGTGGGGTCTGTTTCAGACCGAAAAAAAGACTTTCACAGCTATTACAAAGATCACTTTCCCTTTAAGGAGAAGGTCTTCCGGGGATATGCCGTATTACAGGAAGGAGCCTTTAACTGTAATCCCCTGCCCGGCCGGGTGGTTAAGGGGATGAATAACTGGCTATTCTTAGGTGACGATTATTCGGCCGTTATCCGGGAATCAAAAGGGATGAAGACCTTTACCCCGGAAGAAACAGGATTATTACGCGCAAATCTCAAAACGCTTTCCGATTACTTTAAAAGCCAGGGTGTGGAGTTTTACATAGCCGTGGCACGCAATAAGCATAGTGTGTACGGAGATTCTTTACCTATCCGAAAAGCCGGACCAACCACCCTGGATCAGTTCAAGGCAGTAGCCCGCGAAGTTGGCGTGTCAATCATTGACTTTGGAGATCAATACAGCTCACATACGGATCAACGGTTATATCATAAAAGAGATAGCCATTGGAATGACTGGGGTGCGTTTTGGGGTTATATCGCCTTGATGAACCAACTGAATGAGAAATTTGATTCGTTACCCCTTATCCGGAGGTCTGAATTACTGGAAACTCCTGCTCAGTTGGCTCACCCCGGGCTTAGCCGGATGCTAAACCGCGATACTCCTGAAACTTACCTTGCTCTGAGGTCTGCGAATGCCAAAGCCGTAAAGAGCCCTTCATCTGCAAAGAAGATCACCCGTTATTTTTCTCCGGCCGGTGAACTGAAGCTGATGATGTGGTGCGATTCCTTTGGAGAAGACATTGAAAAATTCATCAGCGAATCTTTTGGCGAATCCGTATTTATCTTCTCTTACAAGCTTGATCCGGAAATGATTAAACGTGAAAAGCCGGACATTGTGGTACAAGAGGTGGTTGAGCGCAAGTTTGATATATATACCCGCCAACGGTTAATCCTGGAATAAGGTTTCCTTTGTTCAAGTGGAAAAATTACATTTTAAAACGGCCGGTTTACTTAGTGATAGAGAGAAACAACAAGTTCTTATGTTGTGGAATTCAGTGTATCCGGCTACTCTCGGTTATAAGAATAAAGGCCAGTTGCAGAATTACCTGGACAAGCTGGTCCATACTACCCACTATATAGTCTGCTCAGAAGAAGAGTTGATCGGCTGGATGCCGGTTTTTGACCGAATGGGCGAACGGTGGTTTGCGCTTTTAATCCAGGAGTATGTTCAAGGTAAGGGGATAGGTCTAAGTCTTTTGAATTTTGCCCGGCAACAAGAAGCGGAGTTAAACGGCTGGGTGGTGGACCGTGAAAACATGGTTCGCTTAAACGGTTTACCTTACCGCTCTCCTCTTGCTTTTTACGAGCGGCAGGGTTTTGAAGTACACCCCGGAGAACGCCTTGAAACCTCTCACTTATCATCTGTGAAAATCAGTTGGAAAAGAAAATAGAAGTATCTTATTGCCTTAAAATGACTGCTTGCTAAAATATCCGAACGGTTTACTGTGATTTCTAGGTTTAACCGGAATTAGCCAGCATATTTGTTAAAATTATAACCAAACCACAATTATGAAAAAAAGTACATTAGGGCTGCTTCTGCTAGGCCTGGTTCTTATTAGCAGTTGCAAAAACAGCGATCCGGAAAAGAAAGAAGAGGATAAGCTTCTTACGCCCACCACATTCTCATACCGTATTGAAATGAATAACAGTATGACTCACTTACCGGCCTTACAATCTTTTGTACTGGGTACTTCTGGTGATTACTGGCTTTTGATTGGTGGCCGTACCAATGGATTTCATGGTTTTGGTAATCAACAGAACTTTCCCTTCAAAGAAGCCAATAAACATATCTACGCTTATAATACAGCCAATAATACCCTGGATAGTATTTCTGTAAACAACCTGCCACCGAAGCTGCAGGAGCAATACACCTCTTCCAATATGCAACATTTTCAACTGCAAAATTACCTGTATATATGCGGGGGATATGGAGAAATAAATGCCAATACACCTGATTCGAATTGGGTAACCTACCCAATCTTTTCAAGGGTTGATGTTTCTGCTATGATAAACGCAGTAGTTAATCAGGATGTAAATGCCCTGGCAAACTCCGTGGTATATGAAGAAAATGATTTTCAAAGAGCAACCGGAGGGGAGTTGTATAAATTAGGACAAAAGTTTTATTTAGTGCTGGGGCACAATTTTGAAGGCCCTTACGGAGGAACATCAACTCAGGTGTACCTGGATTCAGTACACGTGTTTACACTTACCGAAACCGATTCCAGTATTGCCATAGACCCATCCTCTTTTCAATATATATCAGATAACCTGAACGATTCAATTACCCAGTTTCGAAGAAGAGACCTGCTAGTGGTTCCCTCGGTGGCCGATGATAAATCCACTGTGGGGCTAACGGTTTACGGAGGTGTATTTACTTCACCGGTGTTACATGATAGCACCAAGGCCAATCAGCCTTTCCGCAACCCGATATACCTCCAAAATGGTACAACCCCATCGTATACACTGGATCAAAACTTTACCCAGCGTTCCAATATTTATTCATCTGCCTTTGTAACCCTATATGATTCTACGGATAATGTGATGTTTACCACTTCTTTTGGAGGTATGGGAGATACTGCGGTTGGAGCGGGAGATGCTTTTACTAAACTGATCCTGACCATTGGCCGTGCGAATCCAGGTAATAATACCTACACTTTTTACAATGCCAATAGTATGCCTGACTACCTCGGTACTGAGGCTGATTTTATCCCCTCATCTCAAACCATGTTCAACAGCGAATACGGTATTGTAGATTTCCGCTCACTTCCTGAAAACACTGAAGTGTTGTTGGGGCATATATACGGAGGTATAAAATCAAAGGGACCTTCATGGGATCCTGTGAACAACCCCACCTCGCCATCCAATGAGGTGTATAATGTATATATTACCCGTAACTGACAGACTAATTAAGCATAATGTAAAGCCCCGCCCTGACGGGGCTTTTTTATACGCCCTATAGCCGCTGCAAACCTTACTTTTGCTGTATGGAGTTAGACGAGATCATTGAGTTTCAGTCCTCACCCGCCATTCGCCAAAAGCTTGAGGCCTATGGTTTTGCCAAACACTTTCGGAAAGGTGAGATTATTATGCGTGAAGACGCCTATGTAAAAACTATTCCCATTGTAACCAGCGGAAGTGTGAAGGTAATGCGTACCGACCCGGAAGGACGTGAGATATTGTTGTATTATATATGCACCGGTGAAAGCTGTATCATGTCTTTTTTAGGAGGCATACATCAGGATACCAGTAAGGTAAAAGTGATAGCTGAAGAAGAAACTGAAATGTGGATGATACCCGTAAGCCATATCAGTGAATTGATGAAAGAGTTTCCGGAATGGCTGGATTATATTTTCCGCATGTATCACAAGCGTTTTGAAGAACTGCTGGAAGCCGTAAATGCTGTGGCATTTAAGAAAATGGATGAACGCCTGCTGAATTTTATCCGTAAGAAGAGTGAACTTACCGGAGAAAAAACCCTTCAGGTAACCCATGAACAGATTGCGCAGGAACTGGGCACTGCCCGTGTAGTGGTGTCGCGATTACTCAAGCAAATGGAAGAGCAGGGTCTCGTGCAGCTCAGTCGTAATAAAATTACCCTTTTGTAACCCTGGTTACGAAATAAGCTTATCAAATAGCAGACTTTTGAATGGTAAAACCATTTCAAATAGCTATGAAAAAAAATATGGGTACCTCTGATAAAGTAATTCGGGTGCTTTTAGCCCTGCTTATTGCGGGCTTTTACTTTTCTGGGGTTATTGCGGGTACCTTAGGTATAGTATTACTTATGCTGGCGGGCATTTTTTTGGTTAGCAGTTTTATGAGTTTTTGCCCTTTATACCGGCTTTTTGGTTTGTCTACCTGCCCTACTAAATAATATATGATTGAAGCAATAGGTTACATTCTGGCTATAATTATTGGATTATCTCTGGGACTGATAGGTAGTGGAGGATCCATACTCACCGTGCCGTTACTGGTTTATTTTTTTGGTTTGGACGCAGTGATGGCTACTGCTTACTCCCTTTTTATTGTAGGGATTTCCTCCGGGGTGGGTGCTGTCCGTTTCATCATCAGGAAAGAAGCCGACTTGCGCACAGCCGTATTATTTGCCGTGCCTGCGCTTGTAGCGGTATATACCGTAAGGCGTTACCTGATGCCGGCTTTGCCGGAGATCCTTTTTAGTGTGAATGGATTTGAAGTAAGCAGGGATACTTTTATACTGCTGTTTTTTGCCCTAATAATGCTTTGGGCTGCGGTGAAAATGATACGCCCGCAGACCGCTCAAACTCCTTCACCCAAGCCCCGTTCTTATAATTATGGTATTATTCTGTTGGAAGGAGCAATAGTAGGAGGAGTAACCGGCTTTGTAGGAGCCGGAGGCGGATTTTTAATTATTCCGGCTTTGGTATTATTGGTGGGGATGCCTATGAAAAAAGCGGTGGCTACTTCTTTGCTTATCATTACTGTAAAATCCTTACTGGGGTTTATAGGAGATGTACAAACGCAAGCTATTGACTGGCAATTGCTGATAACACTTTCGCTTATGGCCAGCGGTGGGATTTATGCTGGTATGGCGCTGGGGAAAAAAATAGATGGATCGCAGCTCAAACGTGGTTTTGGTTATTTTGTGCTTTTTATGGCGCTCTTCATGCTGGTAAAGGAAACCGGTTTTTTGTAACAAAAGTAACTGCAGGCAGGGAAGGACTTTTATAGTTTTGAAGTGTTAAATAAACAGGTTTAACGAGCAGAATAATTGAAGCAAGGGTAGCTCCATGTATGTCCGTAATATTTAACGAAGGTGGGGGCGCAAGAAATGGAATGGGTTTGATAACTCAAACCTTAGTAAAGCAAGCAAAGATCCCGAGACTCCAGAAAATAATGATGGGATATCAAAACAAAATTTAATTTTTAATAGAAATGAGTGTAGAAGATATACTTAAGAGTAATAAAGGAACTATTGTGGACGTACGTACACCAGCTGAATTTCAGGGAGGCCATGTAGTTGGTTCGCTTAATATTCCTCTTCAGGAACTGAACCAGCGGATAGATGAGGTAAAATCATTGAAAGAACCTTTAATACTTTGCTGTGCATCCGGCAATCGCAGTGGTATGGCTGCCCAAATGTTATCTCAACAAGATTTAGAGTGCTATAATGGAGGCTCCTGGCTGGAGGTAAATCAACATCAATCTCAAAACTAAAACAAAATGTTTGACGGATTAAAAAAGTTACTGGGTATGGGTTCTCCGGTGGATTACGCCCGCCTTAAAAATGATGGAGCACAGGTGATTGACGTGCGCACTACAGCAGAATTCAAAAACGGTCACATTAAAGGGGCGCAGAATATTCCTTTAGACCAGCTAAAATCCAAATTGGGGAAGCTTAAAAAAGACAAAGCCGTTATTACCTGTTGTGCATCTGGTATGCGGAGCGCTTCGGCTAAAGCCATCCTCAAATCCAACGGCTTTAATGAGGTATACAATGGCGGTGGCTGGATGAGTCTGCAACGCAAACTGAGTTAATCAGTCCAGATCCCTTTGCAGGTAACCATTGGGGTCAAGAACCTGAGTGTTTACCTGCTCGTATACCTTGGCGGATAAAAGGGAGATGATCTCCTTCAGAGTATCCGGATTCTTGCCTTTGGTCATAATACCGATTAAAAAAGGTTTTTTAGAGTGGTATACAATACCGAAATGATGGTACTGATGTTTATCCTGGCTTACCTGGCGGTAGCCATATTTATGGCTAACCACTATTTCCGCGGGTATAGCCTGGCGAATGCCGTAGCCAAAACCGGTGTCTGATAAAATGGATAAGGCTTTTTCAGACATTTTACCGGATAGGTAAGAGGCATTGTATAACGTTCTGAAGAATGCGGAATAACGCCTTACCGTCACAAAATCCTGTTGAGCACTGGCATCCTCAGGAGTTTGAAAACCAAGGTCTTTTTCAACTTTCTTTCTGAAGCCGGGCATTTCCTTATCCAGAAATTTCATTAACAATATTGTGGCTTCATTATCTGATTCGGTGATCATGATATGCAGGAGCTGCTCAACGGAATACTTATTCCCCACTACCAAAGCGCTGTGAGCATTTACCGGTTTTTTATAATTGTGCTGCACCGGTTTCTGGTAAGGTATATTTTGGTTTAAAGTACCGGGATGCTTATCCTCAAACTTGAGAATGGCTATCATAACCGGAACTTTTAAAAGGCTGGCGGGGGTGAAGATCTCTGTTTCATTTATGCCAAACCATTGGTCATTGGTCAGGTCCCGGAAATAGATCGAAATGACAGTAGCCTTTTGCCTAGCTATCAAAGCCTCAGCTTTTTCTTTCACCCCTTTTAATTCCCGGGGGTCATAATTGCGATGTCTGAGGGATTCTGTTTGAGGGTTTATAAATTTTCGGGAAATCGCAATTTGCTTTTTAGGTGGCTGTTTCTGATTGGCCCTGGCTTTTGCTTCATGTTCCGGTTTAAAAACCCAGGTTAAGGTAGCGCCTGCTATTAGCCCGACTAGCAGCAATAGCCACGTCCTGCTTTTGGGAGTAGACTTTTTTACAGGGATATGTTTTTTATTCAAGTGGTTTGGTAATAGACCAGCAAATTACGGCAGAAAGCTATATGCGAAACATAAGGTGTGATATTTAAACTTTGGTTGGGCGACTTGTTCCAGAGCCTTGTTTTCACAGCTTCATTGCAGATATTTGCGACTTCGTAAAAAGTTTGACCTATGTTTGATAATACCCTGAGTTCTATTGAATCCGTCATGATCCACTTTGTGGGTAATCGTTTAAAGGATGACCCTTTAAAGGTAAGTACTCAGGCATCAGGTATGGACCCGGACACTGAAAAGCAGTTGTGGAACTATTTATACGCAGCTTTTAAAACACCCGAATTTCACCGGTTTACCCATCCGGCCGAGCTGGAACTAAATAATGTGTTTAGCATATCCCGCGAAGTGTTCCAAAACCAGGAGCGCTTTAAAGATCGTTCCGGGGCATTGGCCAAGTTGCTGTACGATCATTCTCAACATCCCAATATTAAATCAGGAGAGTTATTTGTGATCTATTTTAAAGACCTCACTTTTGGTTCGCTTACTTCAGATGCCATAGGCCTTTTTAAATCGGAAAAAAAGCAACCTTTTCTCTTTACCGAAAATCAGAATGATGCGCTTGACCTTTTTACATATTCAGGTATAAGTCCTTTTAAGGTAGATAAAGCCTGCCTTATTTTTAATGCGGATGAAGAAGATGGTTATCAGGTTTTAGCAGTAGATAATTTAAATAAGGGAGAAGAAGCCAAATACTGGTTTGAAGATTTTTTAAAGATAAAGCCCCGCTCCACAGAGTATATCAAAACCAGTTCTATCCTTTCCCTGACCAAAAACTTTATAGAGAAAGACCTGGATGCTGAGCAGCCCCTGGAGCGTCAGGATAGCATTGACCTCCTGAACCGTTCCCTTAATTATTTCAAGGAGTCTGAAGATTTTGATTATGAAGACTTTAATGATAAGGTTTTTCAGAATGAAGACACGATCAATCGTTTCAGAGCTTATACCGAAGAGAATGATCGTGATAATTTGCAATTAAACGAATCGTTTAGCATTGCTCCGGAAGCGGTAAAAAAGAAATCACGCATTTTTAAGAGTGTACTTAAACTGGATAAAAATTTCCATGTGTACATTCATGGCAATCGGGAAATGATTGAGAAGGGTACCGATGATTCGGGAAAAAAATACTATAAACTCTTTTACGAGGAAGAAAATTAAGACCGTAGCGAACAGCTTTCCGCATCCAGCTCTGTTTCAATAGTATAATGCGAGAAGCGGTAGTCCTTTTTGAGCATTTTCTTTAAGCGTTGTTTACAGGCCACAACCTCATTAAAGGAACGGACGTTTTGCAGACAAATGTGAGTGGTAAACACGTGATGCTCACCATCCAGGCTCCATAAATGGGTATGATGCAATGACTTCACCTTGGGGTCTTCCTTTATCTTCCGGATCACTTCATCCAGATCTACATTATCAGGCCTGGCCTGCAAAAAGATAGAAAGCGTTTCTTTAAGCCGTTTTATAACGTTGTAAAGAACGTATAGTGTAATAAGTAATGACAGAGCAGGGTCTAAAAAATAAAGGTCGGTGAACAGTAAAACAATACTCACTATAAGTACCGCTACCCAGCCTAGTACATCCTCAATAAGATGCCATGAAACCACTCGTTCATTAAGGGTTTTGCCGGAGCTTACCTTCCAGGCAGCATAGCCATTTACAATTACCCCGAGTATGGCGAACCATACCATGCCTTGGGCATCAGCCGGTTCAGGGTTTTGCAGGCGTTGAATTGCTTCGGAAATGATGAAAACCGATCCGCTGATGAGGACCAGGCTGTTAATGAGGGCGCCCAGCAGGGTAAAGCGTTTATAACCAAATGTAAAGCGCAGGTTTGCTTTTTTATGGGATTTGCGTTCCAGGAACCATGAAACCCCCAGTGAAAGGCTATCGCCAAGGTCGTGAAGCGCATCGGAAAGTATAGCTACACTATTAGTGAATAAGCCTCCGATGATCTCAAGAATGGTAAAACCTACGTTTAAGAAAAAAGCAAGCCTAAGATTCTTACCGGAAGGATGTTCGTGTTGGTGAGCCATAAGGTGAAAGTTATCCGGTTTGAGAAAATTCCCCGGCACCAGGCCGGGGAACTATTCTTTAATTCTCTTTATCCGGTAAAGTGTAATACAACCCAAAGTATACATTCCTTCCGAATACAGGCCCCCACGTAAAGTTGGTGTCAAAGTAAGGTGAGTAGGGGTTATCCGCATTTACAATCGGATCATCCTGCCGGAAATCCAACAGATTATCCACTCCTGCAAAAATCTCCAGACCGTTCTTAAAAGTTTTGTTGATCTGTGCATTTACCGTGAAGAAACCGGGTGATTGCGGATCACGTTTAAATTCATCCGGACTGGTTTCCGTATCCGGTAAACGTTTAGATCCAAACCAATTCAGGGTAAGGTCAAATTTCCATCGCTGCTCCGTTTGATAGGCCAGATTTACAAAAGCCCGGTGCTCAGGTATAAGGTAACTCTGGCGGAGCTCTTCCGCAAACTGATCTTTAGCATTCAGGTACTTATAGGCCAGGCGCACCTCAAAATTGGAGGACAGTTCATAATCTATCTGGCTCAATACACTCAACGAGCGGCTACCCGTGCTACTGATAAAATAAGCGGTATTAGGATCTACATCCAGGTCAGCCACTACCTTATTATCAAACCAGGTGTAAAAAGCATCCACCGTTAAGGTGAGCTTCCGGTCAATAATATGCATATCCTGCACCAAACTGGCCCCGGTATTCCAGGCTACTTCGGGAGAAATGCCAAGCGCGGTGAAATCCATAGTGCGGCTGGAGGCCAGTAAATTCAGGTTTTCCAGCATTACATTGGCGGTGCGCTGCCCACGGCCACCACCTAAGCGAAAAGTAGTATGATCGCTAAGCGAGTAGCGCACATTAAGCCTGGGCGTAATATACAGTTCCTCAAAATAGTTGTTATAGTCTCCGCGTATCCCGGCTACCAGTGTAAATCTGGGATTGGGTTCCAGAGTATATTCAAAATAAGCACCCGGCACAGCTTCAGTCCTTTTTTGCAGATAAAGCGGGTCTTCCAATTGTGGCTTACTCAATCTATCCGTAATTTGGTCTAGCTGAAAGGATATACCCGTGCGGTATTTATGTATGGTGCTGCCAATAATATCCTGGTAAATAGTGTTGAGGTAAGCATTTTGCTGTTCTCCATAATGGAAGCGCTCCCCAAACCGCCCGTTGTGATCCTGGTAGGTAAGGCTGTAAATAATACCGATGCTACGGAAAGGCTTATCCTTAAAAACGTAACCGTTCTTCCCGAATAATTCCGCTCTGCGCCCATCTGATTCAAAGCCCCAAAGTGAATTACCGGGATTGTCCTCAGTAATATAATCCATCTGTCCACCCACTTTTTTACTTTGTACGGCAGATATACCTATCTGACCTTCCCAGCCGCGCTCCGGATTTTTAAAATGCCAGCGGTTGGTAAAGTTCAGCTGGCTACCGTTAGGTATGTCTGCAAACCCATCATCATTACCATCCCGGGGAATGCTTATGGCACTTGCATGCGCTAGTATTGCGGTAGACAAACGCTTGTTTACCGGTATAGCCGACATCACGTTTAACTCGGTACGGCTACCCTGATTGCCAAAGGCATTCAGGTATAATTTGGGAGCTGTTTCAGGTTTGTAAAACTCAACGTTTATCTGTCCTGTAATACCCTCATAACCGTTTAGTACCGAACTCAGGCCTTTGGTTAGTTGAATACTCTCCACAAAAGGGCCCGGAATATATGTAAGACCTGTATTGGAGTTTAAGCCTCTGGCAAAGGGAATATTCTCCCTTTGAATAAGCGCATATTTACCGGACAAACCCAACATTTCAATTTGTCGCGTACCGGTAACAGCGTCAGTAAAAGAAACGTCTACAGAAGCATTGGTTTCAAAGCTTTCGCTGAGATTACAACAAGCCGCTTTTCGCAACTCTTTGTCATCTATTTTATAAGAAAGGCCGGCTTTGGTTACATCTACAGTGGTGGCATCCACTTTACCCACTACCTCCGCACCTTCCAGTTCGTACCCGGAAGGTTCAAGTGTGAAATCCATGGTGCCCGTGCGGGATATTACGATTTTAGATTGTGATTGATATCCAATGTAACTCACCTTTAACGTATTGGCGCCCTTAACCTTCTCTATAGTATATGAACCATCTTTTGCGGTGGTAGTACCGGTTTCGGAACCTTCCCAAATTACATTGGCTCCCGGTAACGGGATTTCCTTACCATTATCCAGCCCTTTTACCACGCCCGATATCTGTCCCCATGAAGCAAGGGGAAGCCCTGCTGCTATGAGCAGTAGAATTCTAAGTATTTTCATAATGAGCCCGGGTGTTTACTGATGATCCTTAACTACCTCAGGGTCGCGGTAATGGCAACACTTGTGGAGGCTGTTGTAAGCCTCTTCACTGGCGGTATTGATCTCGGTATCGTAACCGGACTCATTGATGGAAGTATTAATTTCTTCCAGCGATGTTTCTCCGGTATTATAGGTGAGGGTCAATACTTTGTTTTCCACATCCCATTCGGCTTTGGAAACACCCTTGATGTAAGCAGCATTCTCAATGGTTCTTTTACACATCTGACACACTCCATTTACAATGAGGGTAGTGTCTGTTTCGGATTGAGCTGATGCTGGTGTAAGCGATAGCAGAGCCATAAAAAGGGTGAGGAGGGAAATTTTAGATATCGTTTTCATTTTTATTCAGATTATTTTCAATTATTAATTAAATGACTTTAAAGTCATGCGTGTAATGGTGTAGCAGGTCTACACCTCTAAATTGAAAGTCTAAATAAGAAAACGTTGCACCCATACCAATATCTCGGCCCCTGAACGCTTTAAGAGATCAGGAGGGGCATTGGAAAAAGTATAGGAATTAAGAAGCTGCGAAAAAGAAATCCGCAGATAAGAATAAAGAAAAGCGGTAAAAAATTGCGGATTAAGATTTCCGGATATGGAGTGCTTGGAAAAGCTAAGCACTTGAATACCATTTATAATGAGGTTTTCATCCTCACAGCAATTTTTTTTCAGGGAGTCATCTTTATCATGATGAGCGTCCTGTAGGTGACAAACACCCTGTGTTTGGTCTGAGCAACCACTATCCCAGTCAAAGAAACTCTCCTCCACCAGCATACCCATACAATAATGACGGCTTACCGAGAAGCCGGCCGTAGCGAAAATGAGAATGCCGGTAAGGGCAATAGATAATATGGCTTTTACCTTTATCACAACTACAAAGATAAAAATAAGAGTGAACAGAGCATTGTTCAACTCTGAGAAAGCCGGTTACCAGAATTTTTAAAGTGCCCCGGAGAGTTTGAACGGGGGTTTAAAACCCCCGTTCAAGTTGTTACTGCACGGCCAGTGTAAAAGTAACCTCAACATCGGTATCTCCGCCAGCATTGTCCAGCGTACCTTCACTTACTCCGGTAGCTGATTTATTGGGTTGATGACGAAGAATTAACCTGAAGTCTCCTGAGCCTGCTTCATAAGTGTGGAACAGTGCTTTTAAACCAATTGGCTTGCCTTGGGAGTCGGTGTCCTGGTATTCAAAATCCATGTTTAAACCCTGGCCGAACACGAAAAACAACTGGTGATCCGTGCCTTCATTTCTCACTTCTTCCGTGATGTCCTCCGGAGGATTTTTAGTGGCATTCAGGAATTCAACGGCCACGTTGTAATCCGTACTATCTTGCAGCACACCATTCTGTATGGTTGGGCTTACCGGACCATCACCATCCGGGTCAATAAAGCTTAAGATCACATTGGAGCCAGAGTCTAAGGGCTCAAGATGTACACGTACGGTAGTGATCAGTTCTTCCTCGTTTTCCAAGGTTGGCTTGTTGTCATCTTTGTCACAGGCAGTTGCCAGTAAAAGGGCCGCGAGGCCACAACTCATTAGTGAGTTTTTCATAATTACAGATTTAGAATTCATATTTGAGTTTTAATTGAATGTTGGTACCTGTTTGATCTGCATAATACCGGAAACGGTTCAGGTAATCACGGTAAGACGTATTGAATAGATTTTCAATAGAAAATGTAAAAGCCCAGGAACTTTTAGTGTGCGTGGAAACGAGTTCGGAGCCGATGGAAATCCCGATCAGGTTATAGCCTTCGGGCGGGGGCATAAGGTCTGCCTCCTCAGGAAAATGCTGCTGCCGGGCCACTAGTTTTTGTGATATCGAAAGAAAGTTGTTCTTAAATGTTTTAAGATCCTTAAAGTGGTAGCTTAAGCTGTGGGCGAGTTGAGGGGCAGGCATCAGAATGAGATCATCTCCGTCTGAGTTATTGAAGCCCCGCATATAGCTCCCGGTAAGCGTATAATCCAATTTGGGCGATACGCTTAGCCCTCCGCTCAGATCCACCCCGGAGAGAATAGCGTTATCCTGACTATAGAGATACACCGGAAAGGTACCCCGTATAGTAGAACGAACTTCCTGCTGTGGATTGAGATATATGAAATTCAGGAAAGGGTTTACATAGGCTGTAATCTCGAGGTTCCATTGCCCGGGGTAGTTGATGGATAATGAATTACTCCAGTTAAGAGATCGTTCCGGTTGCAGGGTGGAGTCGCCTGTTTCAATGGTGGCAGCACCGTGGTGTAAACCTTCACTCATAAGTTCATTAACATGGGGAGGGCGATACGCATAGCCCAGAGAGCTGCTAAGCTGCCAGTTGGTATTAAACGAATAGGTAGCGCCCAGGGAGGCCGCCAGGCTGTTGAAACTAAATTCAGGCCGTACGAGTTGATTCTGCAAGTTGAATTTTTGAACGAGCGTATATTGTCGGTCATACCGCAGGCCCGCTTCCCATAACCAGGAGCTTAAAATGTAACGGTGGGTAATAAAAGCCCCGCCCTCGTAGCGATTGTAATTGGGAAGCAGAGGACGGATACCGGTACCTGCATTATTGCTGTTAACTTGTAACAGGCCCGCTAACCCCCATTCTGAAAGGTGTTGGGGAGTAGGGTTCCATTGGTAACTAAGCTCAAGGGTTTGCGTAAAAAGATCCAGGTCATTGGCCGGTCTCTGATCTTTGCTGTCTCTGCGAATATCGTATTCCAGCCGTTGGTTGTGTTGTATCCCATATATCAGTTCAATCTTTTTATGGGCATCGGGTTCATAAGTAGTTTTCAGTTTACCCAACTGGTGGGTAAGGCGTTGGCGGGGATTCTGAATGCGGTAGTCAAAAGCTTCCTGGTAAAAAGGTTCACCCCGTTCTATGGCCTGTTCAAAATCGGTAATATTTCCAATATGAGCAGATCGTAATATTCCAAGCTCCGTATTAAAAGTGCTGTAGTAAGCCTGAGTTTCCCAATTGTTATATGTGTAACCGATCGTTAAGGCTCCGTTCCATTCCCGGTTCCCGGTATTGGTTAACATATAGTCAGGTGCTTTTCGGTCTCCCATAAGCTGACCGGTCAACTGAATGCGGTAAGCCCATTTAGTATTCGGGCCTTGCTCCAGGTGCAAAGCAGCAAGGCCTCCACGCCCATTGGTGTTGCCTAAGAGATATGCTTTCCCGCTAAATTTTTTAGAATTATATGGGAGTTCAGCAGCTTCCAGCTTTAATACGCCACCTACCGCTCCGGAGCCATAACGTACCGCTGAAGCTCCTTTTATTACTGAAACCTCTTCGGCTGTAAAAGGGTCTACGTTAAGGCCATGCTCAAGTCCCCATTGTTGATCTTCCTGCCTTACCCCCTGATTCAGCGTTACTATACGGTTGCCGTAAAGCCCGTGAATAACCGGTTTTAAAATGGCATTACCATTCTTAAGGGTATTTACACCACTTACATTTTCAATGAGGTCATCAAGCGCATTTCCGCGGGCAGATTCAATTTGTTCAGGGCTGAGTTTAACTTCAGCATATGCAGTAGTTCGTTTTTTGGCTTGAACAATATTGGCTTCTGAGAGCAGTTCAGTATGATGTTCGGGGTAAAAATTAAAATGATCCTCATCCTGCCGGAGATCAATTTTTTGTACTACAGGCTCACATCCTATATGCGAGGCAATCACCGTGTAAATACCAGGGCACAGGCTCTCGATAGAATAAGCTCCGGAACTATCTGCCACTGCGCCACGGTTTAATTCGCGTATATACACTTCGGTCAGAGCAAGAGGTTGCTGGTCATGCTCATCTAGTACCCTGCCGCTTATGCTTAAGGTACAGTTTTGACTAAAAATATGAACAGGTGCACAAATTAGTACCAGCCTGAAAAGAAACAAACTGAATGAATCAGACATTCAAAAGAAAAATTGAATAAAAATAAATGAAGGCCCCAACTGTTTAATTTAGAAGGGCCTGGGTTAAGATGGGCTTTAAACTGAGGGGGGAGGTGCCCGGTCTGAATTGAGTAATAGGTTTCCGTTGGACACGGCAGAGCACAAAGGTGTGTTTAAGGCCGTTGGATACTCATAAGAAGCAATTACAATAATGGATTCAACCGGAGTGAAAGGCAACCAGTTAAAATCACAAATGCCACATTCGTCATGGCCCTGAAACCGGGGAGAATTATGTTCAGTGTGTTCTGCAGATGAATGATGTTCACAGCTGTGCCATAGTTCTTTTGGCGTAAACACCAATGCTAATAGCAGCAGCAGACCACCCGCAATACCCTGTATGTGATCTCTGATTGATTTCACGGCAATAAAAGTACAAAATGGATTTGTAAACAGCTCCGGTTATACGGAATTAGAGGCTGAAGTTACCGTTTAACCGGATAGGCGGAAAAAATTATCGAAAAGAAAATCTGACAGATTAATCTTATTCTTATATTTGAAAATAATTCATGAAAAAAGTTAAAGTCATGAATTTTAAATTATTAAGCTATAAAAACTTGGATCAATGAATCACTTATTACGTCAAGCTCTTTACTCTCCGGTTACTTATGAAGATGCCAATCCTGAGGTAAGGGCAATTTATGACGATACCAAGCGTACGTTGCAATTACCATTTGTGCTTAATTGGTTTAAATACCAGGGTGGAAATGTGAATTTGCTGCATGCTAACTGGGAAAAACTGAAACGCACTTTGATGACAGGAGAGGTGCCTAACGTATTGAAGCAATTGATTATTTACAATGTGAGCCAGCAACGTGGTTGTAGTTACTGTGCCCATGCGCATGGCATTTTTGCCAACAGCATGAGTAACTCTATCTCTGATGATATAGATTTTAAGCTTACAGACAACCTGGATCATGAACTGATACCCGATAGTTATCGCCTGGCCATTGAGGTAGTAACCAAAGCTGCCCTTGAACCAGAAAAGGTTGAAGAGCTGGATTTTGCTAAATTGAGAGAAGCCGGTTTTAGTGAGCAGGAAATAATGGAGCTGTTTGCTCAGGCAGATTTAGTAAATATGCTGAACACAATTGCATACGTAACAGATGTGAAGATTGACAATGAATTGATGGAAGCCCAGGTGTAATAATAAAAGTGTAGTGGCAAATAATACCAACATCCGATTGGCTTTTGAAGCGTATGCCCAGTTTAGCAGTAAACTCATGGCGTGTATAAGTCATGCGGAAATGCAGAAGCTGCTGGCACAGCACATAAAATATCTTTTCAATTATAAAATGGTAAGGGCTACTTATGTGGATGCCGGTTCTGTTACCTGCCAGCAGATAGGGAAAGAGCATAACCAGATCGTAAAGGGGTGTGCTCAAATTCTCACGGCTTTTGAACAAAGGGTTCTTAGAGATGGTATTCCACGGGAGGAAAAATTGAATAATGAAACCTTAAGAGGTTGGGTCTTTAATTCAGCAGATCAGGGCGTTTTAATATTTAGCATTTCAACAACAGAAAATCAATCTTCGCATTTAAACCAGAGTATTTTAAAACTTATTTCAGAGAGTCTTTTATCCAAGTTTATCCAATTTACCCTTTATGAAGCCCTGGATAGTAAGAATGAAAAATTAAACCATGCTCTCAAAGCTGTTCAATGTAAGAATGAGGAAATAAGCGCTCTTGTAAGTTTCCAGCGTTTGGAAATTGCTAAAAAAACCCGAGATATAAGATCCAAGAATCAGGAGTTGCGAAAAATAATAAGGCTTAATGCCCATGAAGTGCGGGAGCCACTTTCAAGGATCATGGGGTTAATTAACCTTATCAAGCAAAGTAAACCACAATTAGGTATACAGGAGTTGTTACTACTGGAGGAGGCCAGCCATGATCTGGATGCTGTCCTGCGTCAGGTTATACAGCATACTGAAACCAAGCTAAAACCACAATTGAGATGAAAAAGATTATGCTGGTGGACGATAAGGAGATGTCCAATTTCATAATGCGGAAATTTTTGGAGATGAATGCTCCTGATTGTGAAATATATGATTTTACCGATCCGGAAGGGGCTTATCATAAAATTGATTCGATTAACCCTGATCTGATATTTTTAGATCTGAATATGCCGATTATGGACGGATGGGATTTTCTTCAGCAAATGGCTGATGAGAAAAAGGCCAATAAAGTGGCCATAGTTACTTCAAGTACCAGTGAGAATGATAAGAATGAATCATTGAATTACAACAATATCGTTCAATTTATTATAAAACCCTTTGCCGCTGAAGAGCTGGTTAACGTTATAGACCGGGTTTAAGGATTCAGGCACACCGGAAATACAAAAGGCCGCTCCAAAGAGCGGCCTTTTGTATTTAAATCGTTTTCGTTTTAGAACTTTTTGATCCACGCATCGGAAACCACAGATTTTATTTGCTGTTGTTCCTTACGCGCTGCGGAGTAAGAGTCGTAGGATTTATAAATTACCCGATACGTATTTATGTCTTCAACATATATAATAATCATTTCGGATTTATCAAGTGAAGAGCGATCCATCCAGCGTTGCGCCATGGCACGGGAAGGGAGACTGGCCACTATCAAACGGTACTGAGGACGTGAAAGTAGTTGCTCAGCATCAGGTGCCTGAGGCATGTTTCTCTTTTCCGTATCCAGTTTTACCACTTTGGCCCGCATGCTATCCAGTTCATTTTCCAGCATTTGTATTCTCAGATCTTTCTCACGCTTTTCCATCTCAAGTTTAGCAATGTCCTCCGGGTTACCGTTATTACTGGCCCCTTCAAGGCTGTCAATGGTGGATATCAGCTGGTTATATTTTGAGCGATCCAGTTCTACTTTACTCTTATCCTTTTTGTCCTTGAGGTAAAAAGTTAAACCAGCGGTTAAAGAGCCATAGAGATCATTGAAGTCTCCGCTTTTATAAGCATCTATGTAATCATTAAAGAGTACTACCCTTTCCGTAAAACCAAGGTTAATCTCCAGATTGTCGGAAATAGGATAGCCCATTTCAATTCCCCCGGCCAAAACCGGATTAAAGGAAAGGCTTTGCTCAGCAGGGTTTGGCGACTCTGCCACTAAACTGCGGGTTTTGATATCGTATAATTTTGAATAGTAAAAAACGCCACCAGCTCCACCGGTCAGGTAAAGTTTAAACTTTGAGTCACTAAACAATGGAACAATATTATACTGAAGAGAAAGCAAACCTTCGTAAAAGGTGGTTTCATGAAAGAATACATTGTCATCTCCATCAATAGTGGCGGCAGTAATATCACCTCTGAGTCGCAGGTTAGGCACATTAAACTGATAGCCTAAACCGGCAGATATTAATACGTTGGGTTTCGTTCCTCTAAAGCTGGACTCGGTAAAATCAGTAAAAGGTATAATCAAACCGGTGTTTAGATGGCCGGAAAGTGATTCCTGCGCCTTGTAGCCGTAACTTACTGTTAAAATGATAAATAGGGTAAGTATGAAATGCCTCATTTGTTTTTATTTACGGGCTAAATGTAAATAAAAATAGCTTTCAAAAGTGCTGAACAATACGGATCGGGGAATAAAAGTATAAGAATAATCTTACTTTTTGTAAACTACCTTTTTTCGTTTGTTGTCATTTCATTTTTTTAAGTATCTGATATTTAGATTTTTAATAATTCGCGATCAGGCTGTCTTCAACATGAGATTGAAAAAATGACTCGGCTTATTTTTAAATATAAAACCTCAGGTTGATTCTCCTGAGATAAATATTCAGCAAACCCATAAGCGCCATAAACTTTCCGAAAGGAGTATACCTTTTAAGAAAGGGCAAGATTAGACTGAGTTTTGGAAGATCTGTAATAAAAGAATGACTTACTAATCTGTATGTGAGTGTACAAGCCTTACAGCTGTAAATCAAAAAGTATAGTAAAATGTGTGGTAAGGTTAAGGATATTGTTAACTTTGCGCTCCCAAAAAATTAAGGGTAAAATAGTTGACACGATGAATGTAACTACCAGAAATACAGGTGAATTAAGTGCGGTGCTAACCGTTGAGATCAATCCTGAAGACTACCAGGAGAAAGTGAGCAAAACGCTTAGTGACTACCGTAAGCGTGCGTCTATCCCAGGTTTCAGACCTGGTCGGGTACCTTCTTCGCTTATCAAAAAACAGTATGGAAAAGCAGTTTTGGTAGAGGAGGTAAATCATATTTTGCAACATGCGGTGTATGACCATATCCGCGATGAAAAGCTGGATATCCTGGGAAACCCTCTTCCGGTGCAGCAAGATGAAATTGATTGGGATTCTCAAACCGAATTTTCTTTCGAGTTTGAATTGGGACTTACACCTGATATTGAACTCAACTTTGACAATAAAACCAAAGTTCCTGCCTATAAGATTGTAGCAGATAAAAAAATGCTTGATCGCTATGTGTCCGATTACGCCAAGCGTTTTGGAACTATGTCATACCCTGAAGCCGTAGGCGAAAGTACCATCATTAAGGCTGCATTTAAGGAGGTTGACGCCAAAGGAGCAGCCGTGGAAGATGGTTTGGAAGCAACAGGCACCTTTGATACTGATTCTATAGATCAGAAGAAGGTTTTGAAAGAGTTAGAAGGCAAAAAAGCTGGGGATAAGCTGGTTCTTAATATCAAAAAAGCGTTTGACAAAGACACCAATGTGCACCGCATGTTAAAGGTAGAGGCTGAGGATATTGACAAAGCTGGAGATAATTTTGAGATCACCATTGAGGAAGTCAGTAAACTTGATCCTGCACCTTTAAATCAGGAGCTTTTTGATAAGGTTTTTGGAGAAGGTACAGTGAAAAATGAGGAAGAGTTTCGTCAGAAGATCAAGGAGGACTCAGAGCAGATGTTTGTAGGAGAAGGTGAGCGTAAATTTTACGAAGACGTAAAGGAAGTGCTCTTAAAGAAAATGAAGTTTGACCTTCCTGAAGAATTCCTGAAAAAATGGATGCAAACCGCTGGTGAAAAACCCATTTCAGCTGAAGAGGTAGAGAACCAGTATCCTGAAATGAAGGAGAGCATGAAATGGCAATTGGTGGAGAACCGTGTAATAAAGGAACACAATATTGAAGTTACTGAGGAGGAATTAAAGCAGTATACCATGAATCTGGTTGGTCGCCAGATGGCGCAATATGGGCAGGCACCGGAGCAGGCAGATCTTGAGTCTATTGCAGCCCGGGTTATGGAGAATAAAGATGAGATGCAACGCATTACCGATCAATTATTCAGTGCTAAGCTTATTCAGTTCTTTAAGGACCACCTTAAGCTGGTAGAAAAGGAAGTAACTTTTGATGAATTCTTGAAAGAAATGCAGAAGGACTAGAGCCGTATATCGGAACTTTTGTCATGTAAATCCTAATGGCTCGATACTTGTCGAGCCATTTTTGTTTATTTACTAAAAATATCGAATTAATGGACTTCGGCAAAGAATTTAAGAAATACGCTACCGGCCATCAAGGTCTTAGCTCCCTGCAAGTGGGTAATTATATAGACTCCTCTTTAACACCTTACATTATAGAAGAGCGTCAGTTGAACGTAGCTCAAATGGATGTTTTTTCCCGTTTGATGATGGATCGGATTATCTTCTTAGGCACTGGTATAAATGATCAGGTTGCCAATATTGTACAGGCTCAGTTACTTTTTCTGGAATCTGTAGACTCTAAAAAAGATATTCAGATCTACCTGAATAGCCCCGGAGGCTCGGTATATGCAGGATTGGGAATTTATGATACCATGCAATTGGTAAATCCTGATGTGGCAACTATTTGTACAGGTATGGCTGCCTCAATGGGTGCCGTTTTGTTGTGCGCGGGAGCAGATGGTAAACGTAGTGCCTTGCGCCATAGCCGTGTAATGATACACCAACCTATGAGTGGAGCACAGGGCCAGGCCAGTGATATGGAAATTGCAGTGAAAGAAGTGCTGAAAATGAAAGAAGAGCTGTACCGGATTATAGCCAATCACAGCGGGCAAACTTTCGAAAAAGTAGAGGGAGATTCTGACCGTGATTACTGGATGAGTTCGTCAGAAGCCAAAGCATATGGAATGATTGACGAAGTTTTGGAAACTAAAAGAGCAAAAGATTAGTTATTAATCTAAGCTAACCTGATCGTATAAAATCCATCTATCAAATGCCGGTGATGGATTTTATACTTTTGTAGATGAGATTTTGATTCAATGAGCGCGAAAAAAGAAAATTTAAGTTGTTCCTTCTGCGGAAGAGATAAGAAAGACACCAACGTATTAATTGCCGGTATCAATGGTCATATATGTGATCACTGTATCCGTCAGGCACATGGTATTGTGGTGGAGGAGATGGATATGAAGGAGCGTAAGGAGCTTTCCAAATCATTACAGCTCATTAAACCCCGTGAGATTAAGGAATTTCTGGATCAATATGTCATTGGTCAGGATGAAGCCAAAAAAGTTCTTTCTGTGGCGGTGTATAATCACTATAAGCGCTTAACAAAAGGTAATGCAGCTACTCAGGATGTAGAGCTTGAAAAATCCAACATTGTTATGGTGGGTGAAACCGGAACCGGTAAAACCTTATTGGCCAGAACCATTGCCCGCATGCTAAACGTGCCTTTTACCATAGTGGATGCCACAGTTCTTACGGAGGCCGGCTATGTGGGAGAAGATGTGGAAAGCATACTCACACGACTTCTTCAGGCGGCCAATTATGATATTAAGGCGGCTGAACGCGGAATTATTTTTATTGACGAAATTGACAAGATCAGCCGGAAAAGTGATAACCCTTCCATTACACGTGATGTAAGCGGGGAGGGAGTGCAACAGGCTCTCCTTAAATTATTGGAGGGTACCAAGGTAAATGTGCCACCACAGGGAGGTCGTAAACATCCGGATCAGAAATTTATAGAAGTTGATACCTCCAACATTTTGTTTGTGGCAGGGGGTGCTTTTGATGGCATTCATCGTCATATTGCCAAGCGTCTGAATACGCGTTCCGTAGGTTTCCATAGTACCAAGGAAAGAGAGGACTATAACAGTTCAAACCTTTTACGCTATATCGCTCCTCAGGATCTTAAAACTTTTGGTCTTATTCCGGAGCTTATTGGTAGGATGCCGGTACTTACGTACCTGAACCCGCTTGATGAAGAAACTCTGGCACTCATACTTACTACTCCCAAAAATGCTATTATAAAGCAGTATACCAAACTGTTGGAAATAGATGGTGTTACACTTGACTTTACCGAGGAGGCTTTGAAGTATGTGGTGCAAAAGGCAATAGAATTCAAATTGGGTGCCCGTGGACTCAGGTCTATCATAGAGACTATTCTAACGGATGCAATGTTTGAGCTTCCCAGCAAGGAGGAAGAGCAAACGCTTACAGTAGATGAAGACTACGCTTCACAGAAAATGGAGAAGATGTCCTTAAAGGCTCTTAAAGCAGTTTCTTAAAAAATCATTTTCTCTTCTTATGAGCCACGCTTATAGGTGATAAAGTCCATAGAGTGCGCATTTTTTTCATCAGCTACATGATGTTCTCTCTGTACCTCCTTCCAATTGGCCGTATCTAATTCAGGGAAATATGTATCGCCCTCAAAAGCGTTATAAATAAGAGTTAGCTCTATGGTATTGGCTTTATTCAGGGCTTCCTTATATATTTCTGCGCCACCTATTACGTAAGGTTGTTCATCTCCTGTAATTTTTTCAAGAGCTTCATCCAGGCTATGCACTACCATGCACCCCTTGGCCTCATATCCTTTTTGCCTGGTGATCACAATATTCTCACGCTTAGGCAGGGGACGGCTATTCATACTTTCAAAAGTTTTACGACCCATTATAACGTGGTGTCCGGTGGTCAACTCCCTGAAGTGCTTCATGTCACGGGGGAGGTGCCAGATCAAGTTGTTATTGTTGCCAATAACCCTGTTTTGTGCCATAGCGGCAATTAATGTGAGGTTCATCTATTTGTAAATTAGAGTAGTGGGAAAGTGTTTCCAAGATATTTTGGCTTTCACCACGTGGTTTGTGAGCTCTGATTTAATTAAACTGCCACAGGGGCTTTAATGGGAGGATGAGGATTGTAATTAATCAGTTCAAAATCCTCGTATTTAAAACTGAAAATATCTTTAACATCAGGGTTGATCTTCATTTCCGGCAGGTCTCTGAAATCACGGCTCAATTGTTCCTGCACCTGGTCCATGTGGTTGCTGTAAATATGTGCATCACCCATGGTGTGTACAAAATCGCCATATTCAAGTCCGCATACCCTGGCAATCATCATGGTAAGTAAAGCATAGGATGCAATGTTAAAAGGCACGCCAAGAAAAATGTCAGCACTTCGTTGATACAACTGACAGCTCAGTTTTCCATCAGCTACATAAAATTGGAACAAGGTATGGCAAGGTGGTAAACCTGATTTGGCCATTACCGGAATTTCTCTTGGATTCCACGCAGATACCAACAGTCTTCTTGAATCAGGGTTGCTCTTAATGTCTTCAATTAACTGGCTTATTTGATCAACACCCTCAAAGTTTCTCCATTGTTTTCCATAAACCGGGCCAAGCTCTCCCCACTTTTGAGCAAAAGCTTCATCCTCTTTTACCTGATTTATAAAATTCTTCAAGGCTTCTTTCCATTCAGGGGAATGTTTAGAAAGCCTCATGTGAAGATCATTTTCACGCAAGTAATTTTGAAAGGGCCACTCATTCCAGATATTTACCCCGTTTTTAACGAGATAACGAATATTGGTCTCACCATTCAGAAACCATAGTAATTCATGGATGATAGATTTCAAATGCACCTTTTTGGTTGTTAGGAGCGGAAACCCTTCCTGTAGATTAAATCGCATCTGATACCCAAACACTGAAAGAGTACCCGTACCGGTACGGTCTGCCTTGGAGT
This sequence comes from Symbiodinium pilosum, assembly GCA_905231905.1. Lineage (NCBI taxonomy): Eukaryota > Dinophyceae > Suessiales > Symbiodiniaceae > Symbiodinium > Symbiodinium pilosum. The sequence goes on from CAJNIZ010043443.1 coordinate 42,640, forward strand.
TGCCATTTTCCAGAACATGACGCAGTAATTTATGATACTGTTGCATAGAAAAATATGAGTATTCAAAGATAAGAAGGCGATTTGAAGCTGTAGAGTCTGAAGGTTTTCTTTTCTACACAAACTTTTAACAAGAATCGGGAAGCACAGACTTTCTTATTAAATCAACATCCCCACAATAACTGCAGTAAATAAGGATGCCAGCGTACCCCCAATCAGGGCTTTAAATCCCAGCTTGGACAGGTCTGCCTTACGCGAAGGAGCCAGTGAACCAATTCCACCGATTTGTATGCCGATGCTTGCGAAATTGGAAAAGCCGCATAAAATGTAAGTAGCTATAATAATGGACTTGGGGCTGGCAAAGGCTGAGGCCTGTTTCATGTCTCCAAGCGAAACATATGCCACAAATTCATTGAGAATAGTCTTCTCCCCCAGGAGTTGTCCAACCAAAACCATATCACGGCTATCCACACCCATAAGCCAGGTAATAGGCGCTAAACTGTAACCCAGGATAAATTGCAGTGAAAATTCCTCGTAACGTCCGTTGGATACTTCAGCTACCCAATCATTAAACCCCTTATAATCTATCCACACAGAATTGCCTACAATTAATTGATGTGGATCACCAATAAAGGCAAAAATACTATTGGCAAAAGCTATAAAAGCCAGGAAAACCAACAGCATCGCACCAACATTTACGGCTAATTTTAAGCCTTCGGTAGTTCCATTGGAAATAGCCTCCAGGGCATTGGTGCCTATGCGTGATTGCTCAATGGCCATATCTTCATTCACCTTTTCCGTTTCAGGCAATAAAAGCTTGGCAGCTACCACAGCGGCTGGGGCACTCATTACTGAGGCTGCCAGTAAGTGCTTGGCAAAAAATATCTGCTGAGCTACTTCCGTACCGCCCAAAAACCCAATATAAGCGGCTAGTACGCCACCGGCAATGGTAGCCATGCCACCGCTCATGAGGCACAGTAGTTCAGACATGGTCATTTTGCCGATGTAGGGTTTTACCAAAAGGGGAGATTCGGTTTGCCCCAGGAAAACATTACCTGCGGCAGCCAGACTCTCTGCTCCGGACAGTTTCATAGTACGTTTCATCACCCAAGCAAAAGCGTATACAATCTTTTGGAGAATGCCATAATAGAACATCAGGCTGGTAAGTGCCGAGAAGAAGATAACCGTAGGTAAAACCTGAAAGGCAAAGATTTAACCCAGCGACTCTGTATTGGTGATAAGGCCACCAAATAGAAACTCTGCACCTTCCCGCGTAAAGCCCAATAAGGTTACAAATTTCTCACTGAGAAAATCAAAAATGACCCGAACGGCCGGTACTTTTAAAATAGCCAGAGCAAATAACACTTGAATAATAAGGCCTTTTATAACCAGAAGCCAGTTTATCTTTCTCTTTTTAGAGGAGAATAAAAAACCCAAAAAAACCAATACGCTGATCCCTAAAATACCCCGTGCCAGTGAAGCCATAGAAATACTGCCACCTGTAAAGTCATAGTTTACCGGTAAACCGGACGAAGCAACGGAACTTTGAGTAGGTTTTTTCCGAAAAGTAAAATTAACCGGCCCTTCATTGATAGCCAGCAAGGTGTCATTGGCCGTTATAAGTTTATAAAACCGGGTGGTATCTGCGGGAAGCGTATAATTCAGGATGAGGGAATCATTACGTTGTATCCAGGTGCCTTCAGCTATTAAATTATCCTTAGCTTTAAGCTGGTAGCGAAAAGTGCTGTCTTCCCTGAGTTGAAAGTAATCGGTAGAATCAATGGGCAGAAGGCTGGTACCTTCCAGGTTTTCAATACGATCAAAAGCCCAACGGTATTTGAGGGTTTCCTGCCCAAAACCAAGGTTCAGAAGCAGGGAGAAAATAATACTCAGGAATATTCGCACGGCCATGATTTTTAAGCTCGAAAGCTGCGAATTTAAGGTTTAGAATTCAGAGGAGATTAATTAGCACTACGCTTGTCTATCTCATCCCGCACACGGGCTGCCAATTCGTAGTTTTCTTCCTTTACCGCCTTATCCAGTATGGCGTACAATTCTTTAGTACTCTTAGTGTTTAATTCTGCGGTTGAGGATGGGGTGCTGCTCTCCTCCAGGGGCTGCGGGGCAGGCCGGTCATCAGCTTCTTTTTCTTCGGGTCGCGTATCTGAGCCTTCCTTTAAAATGACACCGGCTTTTTCAAGAATCTCCTTATAGGTATATACCGGGCACTGAAAGCGAATAGCCAAAGCCACTGCGTCCGAAGTACGGGCATCAAGCACTTGCTCTTCACCATCTTTTTCGCATACCAAAACCGAAAAGAAGACACCATCCTGTAATTTATGGATGATGACTTCTTTTAGGCCAATGCCAAAACTATCGGCAAAATTCTTAAACAGATCATGGGTAAGAGGGCGCGGAGGATTTACATCCTTTTCCAATGCAATAGCAATGGATTGCGCTTCAAAACCACCAATAATAATGGGGAGCCTCCGTTCGCCACCTTCTTCTCCTAAAACCAGGGCATAGGCTCCGGATTGAGTTTGGCTATACGAAAGTCCTTTTATGTGAAGCCGGATACGCTCCATTAATTGTTCTCTTTAAAGTCGCGAAGGGCTGCAGTGAGTTTAGGTACTACTTCAAAAGCATCACCTACTACACCATAGTCCGCAGCTTTAAAGAACGGTGCTTCTGCATCATTGTTTATTACCACAATGGTCTTGGAACTGCTCACCCCGGCCAGGTGCTGAATAGCTCCGGAAATACCTACAGCTATGTACAAATTCGGGTTAATAGCTATTCCGGTTTGTCCTACGTGTTCCGTGTGAGGTCTCCATCCCATATCGGAAACAGGCTTGGAGCAGGCCGTTGCCGCATCAAGCACATCGGCAAGTTCTTCAAGCATTCCCCAGTTATCCGGGCCTTTCATACCACGACCACCGGAAACTACTTTTTCCGCTTCGGGCAGAAGGATCTTCCCTTTCACACGGTCTACATCGGTAACTTCTACGGTAGGAACTTCACCAATTGATGCTGATCCATTGGTCACTTCGGCCTGTCCTTCACCTTCAGTAACACCGGTAGAATTAGGAATGAAAACAACAATACGTTTAGAAGCATCTGTAGAGTATTCCACCAGACCTTTACTGGAAAATACACTGCGCTTTACAGTAAGGGGAGAGGTGGAAGATGGTAGCTCCACCGCGTTGGTGATGAGACCTGCCTCCATAGCTATCGCTAAAACCGGAGCCACAGCCTTACCATTCCAGGTGCCACTAATGATGATGGTATCTGCGCCTTCCTGTTCAGCTACTGCTTTCAAAGCATTAGCTGCTTTAAAGTTATCGAACTGGGCGTAATCATCACCGGTAAGGCTTACTACTTTTTTTAAACCGTATTTGCCGGTTACTGCGGCATCATCCTGAAGGTCTCCCAGTGTTACCCCAATGGCTTCGGTGCTCATCATTTCAGCTGTTTTAGCAGCATATTGAGCGGCCTCAAAAGAGTTCTTCTTAAATTTTCCTTCCCAACTTTCTATATATACTAATACTGACATTTCTTCTTTTTTTGAGGTTTGATTTAGATTACCTTGGCTTCAGAGTGGAGCAGGTTTACCAGCTCATCCATGTTATCTGCATCAATCATTTTTACAGCACTCTTAGGAGCTGGCTTTTCATAAGTACCCACCTTAGTGCGATGGTCTGCATCTGCAGCCTCTTTTACATTCAAAGGCTTGGTACGCGCACTCATGATGCCCCGCATATTAGGGATACGAAGATCTTTTTCTTCTACCAAACCTTTTTGACCGCCAATAACCATGGGAAGATTGGCATTTAGTTTTTCCTTTCCACCGTCAATCTCACGGATAAGAGAAGCCTTGGTGCCATCCAGTTCAAGACCCATGCAACCATTAATAAAAGGCCATTTTAAGAGAGCCGCCAGCATACCTGGTACCTGACCACCATTGTAGTCAATGCTCTCGCGCCCGGCAATTACCAGGTCGTATTCATTTTCTTTAACAACTGCTGCTATTTGCTGCGCTACATAAAAAGCATCGGTAGGGTCAGCGTCCACACGTATGGCGTCATCAGCACCAATAGCAAGCGCTTTGCGAAGGGTGGGCTCGGTTTCAGCTCCACCTACATTCAATACAGTAACGGTTCCACCTTGCTTTTCTTTGATCCAGATGGCACGGGTTAAGCCGAACTCATCGTAAGGGTTTATTACGAATTGAACTCCGTTCTTATCAAACTCCTTGTTATCACTGGTGAAATTAATCTTGGAAGTAGTATCCGGAACATGACTGATACAAACTAATACCTTCATATATATGGTTTAAATCAATTTTTCAATAAGGACTGCGAAAATAACTAAAATTGCCCCAAGGATAAAATGTTATGCATGCATATTAAATGAAACCTTAGTCCGGATCTAATGTTTATAAATTCCTATTTTTGCTGCCTCCTTAAAATTAACAGTTAATGAGTCGTGTAATTCAGTTTAGAGAAGCCGTTGCCGAAGCCATGAGCGAGGAAATGCGCAGAGATGAAAATATTTATCTCATGGGTGAGGAAGTGGCCGAATATAATGGTGCCTACAAAGCTTCTAAAGGTATGCTGGATGAGTTTGGTGCCAAGCGCGTAATTGATACGCCAATTTCAGAACTTGGCTTTGCAGGCATCGGAGTAGGGTCTGCCATGAATGGTTTACGTCCCATTATTGAATTCATGACCTTCAACTTCTCGCTGGTGGCCATTGATCAGATCATTAATAATGCGGCTAAAATGTATCAGATGAGTGGTGGTCAGTTGAATATACCCATTACTTTCCGGGGTCCTACAGCATCAGCTGGTCAGCTGGGAGCTACCCATTCACAGGCCTTTGAGAACTGGTTTGCCAATACTCCGGGCTTAAAAGTGGTGGTGCCTTCTACTCCTTATGATGTAAAAGGACTTTTGAAAAGTGCTATTCGTGATGATGATCCGGTTTTGATCATGGAATCCGAACAGATGTATGGCGATAAAGGAGAAGTACCAGAGGAAGAATATACGCTTGAAATAGGAAAAGCTAATATTCGCAGAGAGGGTAGCGATGTAACTATAGTTTCTTTCGGTAAAATTATAAAAGAAGCCATGAAGGCTGCGGAAGAGCTGGAAAAAGAAGACATTAGCTGTGAGGTTATTGACCTGCGCACCGTTAGGCCTATTGATTACGATACGGTGATCCAATCGGTAAAGAAAACCAACCGGATGGTATTTCTGGAAGAAGCCTGGCCATTGAGCTCAATTGCCACTGAAGTTTCCTTTGTAGTGCAGCGTGAGGCTTTTGATTTTCTGGATGCTCCCATCCGCAGACTTACCACTGCAGATACCCCAATGGCCTATTCTCCCACGCTGGTAAATGAGTTTCTGCCCAATGCCAAGCAGGTAATAGATGCCGTGAAAGGCGTTATGTACATTTCATAATAAAAAACTGAATTTCAATAATATAAACCACCCTTTCCGGGTGGTTTTTTAGTTTTTGCTGTTTTGCTATTTTGGTTTACTTTTGCGCCCCTTATTATTAATGTTTTGTCTATCAATACTTTCTACAATGGATAATTGGATGCTTTATGTTGTGCCTGCTTTAGGTCTGGTAGGTCTTTTAGTAATGCTCGTTAAATCGGGCTGGGTTACCAGGCAAAGTGCTGGTGAAGCCAATATGAAAGAACTGGCCGGTTATATTGCCGATGGTGCTATGTCATTCCTCAAAGCGGAATGGAAGGTGATGAGCTATTTTGTGGTCATTGCCGGTCTTCTGCTCGGGTATTCCGGTACCATGGTGGAGCATTCAAGCCCCGTTATTGCCATCGCTTTTGTTATTGGTGCGTTTCTTTCGGCACTGGCCGGTTTCATCGGGATGCGCATTGCTACTAAATCCAACGTACGTACTACTGAGGCTGCCCGCACCAGCCTCGTAAAAGCTCTCAAAGTATCTTTTACGGGAGGTTCTGTGATGGGCCTTGGCGTTGCCGGCCTTGCGGTATTGGGAATGGGTAGCTTGTTTATAGTATTCTATAATATGTTTGTTCCGGAAGGTGCTTTAATGACCGGTCACGAAATGAAAACTGCCATTGAAGTATTAGCTGGCTTTTCATTGGGTGCTGAGAGTATTGCCCTTTTTGCCCGTGTGGGTGGTGGTATTTATACCAAGGCTGCTGACGTAGGTGCTGATCTTGTAGGTAAAGTAGAAGCTGGTATTCCGGAAGATGATATTAGAAACCCGGCCACTATTGCCGATAATGTGGGTGATAACGTGGGCGATGTTGCCGGTATGGGTGCTGATCTTTTTGGTTCTTATGTAGCTACTATTTTGGCTACTATGGTATTGGGTCAGGAGATAGCCTCTGATGATAATTTTAACGGTATGGCTCCCATTCTTTTGCCAATGGTAATTGCCGGTTTAGGTTTGATCTTCTCTATTATATCTATGTCTTTTGTGCGCATTAGCAATGAGAACAGCTCCGTTCAGAACGCTCTGAACATCGGTAACTGGTCTTCAATCATAATGGTAGTTATTGCCTCTTACCCACTTTGTTTGTGGATGCTTCCTGAATCTCTTTCACTCAGAGGTTATGAATTTTCAAACATGGATGTATTCTGGGCAATTCTGGTAGGATCTATAGTTGGAGCCTTGATGAGCTGGGTTACTGAGTTTTATACCGCTATGGGTAAAAAACCTGTAAATAGTATTATCCAACAATCTTCTACCGGTCATGCCACCAACATTATTGGTGGTCTGGCTATGGGTATGCAGTCTACCGTAATACCCATCATCATTTTGGCGGCCGGTATTATATTCTCCTATTCTTTTGCCGGTTTATACGGTGTGGCTATTGCCGCAGCGGGTATGATGGCTACTACGGCTATGCAATTGGCTATTGACGCTTTTGGTCCCATCGCAGATAACGCGGGTGGTATTGCTGAAATGAGCCAGTTACCTGAAGAAGTTAGAGGGCGTACGGACAACCTTGACGCTGTAGGTAATACTACTGCTGCTACCGGTAAAGGTTTTGCCATTGCTTCGGCTGCTCTTACTGCTTTAGCTCTTTTTGCGGCCTTTGTGGGTATTGCAGGCATTGACAGTATTGATATTTACAAAGCACCTGTATTGGCCATGCTATTTGTTGGAGGTATGATTCCTTTCATCTTCTCTTCACTGGCCATCTCGGCTGTGGGCCGCGCTGCTATGGCCATGGTACACGAGGTTAGACGTCAGTTTAAGGAGATCCCCGGTATTATGGAATACAAGGCTAAGCCCGAGTATGACAAGTGTGTGGAGATTTCCACCAAAGCTTCTATCCGTGAAATGATGTTGCCCGGTGCTATAGCGCTTATCACTCCGGTACTTGTAGGTTTTGGATTTAAAGGTGTGTTCCCTGAAACTTCGTCTGCAGAAATGCTGGGTGGCCTTTTGGCTGGTGTAACCGTAAGTGGTGTGTTAATGGGTATTTTCCAGAACAACGCTGGTGGTGCCTGGGATAATGCTAAAAAGTCTTTTGAGCAAGGGGTTGAAATTGATGGCAAAATGGAATACAAAGGTTCTGAGGCTCACAAAGCTTCTGTAACTGGTGATACCGTTGGTGATCCTTTCAAAGACACTTCCGGTCCTTCTATGAATATTCTTATCAAGCTGATGTCAATTGTATCGTTGGTTATTGCTCCGCACATTCAGGCAGATGATGCAATGGGCCATACCCAGACAAATATGTCAGGAATAAACACCTTAGCCAGTGCCAATAGTTATGTTTTTGAAGCCGGTGAGGGTATGGTAACCCTGTTTAAAACTGAAGATGATAAGCTTAAAGTTAATGTACGTTCTGCAGAATTTCAGGGTATGAATAATGGTGAAATGCTGAATGCAGCCATTAGTCTTGACCCTTCCAGATTAGAAGGCTTTACCGGTAAAGCCGCGGGTAATACAGTATACCTGTACGTGAACAATATGCAGCGCAATGAGCGTGATGATTCCTACTCAGGGTCAGGAATGCTTAAGTTGTCTGCCAATGCACAATTTCCGGTAAATATGAATATTGGCCTTAAAGGTGATAATCACTTTGAGGCCAAAGTGAAATTTGCAAACTAGCTTAGCACTTTGATTGATGATATTAAAAAAGGGCCTTCAGTGAAGGCCCTTTTTTAATGCTTGTATTTTAAAGTATGCCGCTTCTTAAAAGAGGCCGTTGGTTTCTGCATCTATACGGTTAATTATATCACCCAGGTGCTCTGGTTTTACGGCAAACTTATTTTCATCTACATTAACCACCAGGAGTTTCCCCTTGTCATAACTGCTGATCCAGGCTTCATAACGTTCATTCAGGCGGTTCAGGTAATCCAATCTTATATTGTTCTCATAATCACGCCCTCTTTTCTGGATTTGGTCTACCAGTGTAGGTATGGAAGCTCTTAGATAGATCAGGAGATCAGGTGCGTCAATAAAGCTTTCCATTAAATTGAAGAGAGAGAGGTAATTCTCAAAATCGCGGCTAGGCATAAGGCCCATAGCGTGCAGGTTGGGAGCAAAGATGTGTGCGTCCTCGTAAATAGTTCGGTCCTGAATTACATTCTTGCCGGATTGCCGGATTTCTTTAACCTGACGAAATCGTGAATTCAAAAAATAGATTTGCAGGTTAAAAGACCAGCGCTGCATTTCACCGTAAAAATCATCCAGATAAGGGTTGTCTTCCACCTCTTCAAACTGGGGTTCCCAATTGTAATGCTTGGCTAAAAGGCTGGTTAATGTGGTTTTGCCCGATCCGATGTTTCCTGAAACTGCAATGTGCATTTTTAATACTTTTAACTTATCCGCAATAAGGCCACGGCAAGAGCGCAAATCTACCACTTTGCGTTAAAAGCAATAGACGATAGAGGCCTAAAAAACGGATTTAAAGACTTAGTGAATATACACAGAGTTTCTTTTTGTCTAAAACGTAAATCCTGCCCGCTACGGCAGTAAACGAAATTGCTCCCGGTGCAGGCCAACTCGATTTTAATAAGGTATTTTTCTTTAGGTTCAAACCTCTTATCGTGTCGTTTTTAAGGTAAAACAGGTTCTCGCCCAACACAGAAAAGTGAGATACACTTTTAAGAGCTATGGTTTGCATGAGAGCCCCGGTGGCATCAAACAAAAGAATACCGCTTTCCGGCAGGTTCAGGAACACATGATCATAGGTGCTTTCCAGTTGAGCCGGTTGATTTTCAGTGTTGGCCAGCTGGGTAATGTTGAGGCTTTTATTGGAAATGGCCGCATTGGCAATATTAATACGGTATAAGCGATCTGTAGCCTGATCATATACCCATACGTTGTTTTGATCGGATTGACTGATCAGTTGAACATCATTCAAGCCAATATCTGTGAGCCGGATAGCCGTGCTTTCATTTAACCGGTTATCCAAAGTGGTGATCTGTGCCTGGTCCTTGTAAAAGATCAGCAGGCTTAATGGGTCAAGGGCTGAAACAGAATGAATGGCTCCCAGTAAGGGATTGCTGTATTCGAATATGTTTTTTCCGCTTTTATCCAGTTTTCTCAATTGATCAAAGCGGGTATGGTAAATGTTTTGAAATTGATCAATGGTAAAAAAATCCAGGTTTTTAAGTGGAAACTCCTTTTCAGGCTTTTGATCCTGTTGCAGGCTGGTAAAAAACGCACCGATCAGTATATACAGAAAGGCTTTGATCATCCGGCCACGGCTTGTAAAGAGTTTAATGCCAATAATTCATCGATGTGATTCCGGTTATTGGAAAGACGGGGTACTTTGTGTTGACCGCCCAGCTTACCTTTTGATTTAAGCCAATCGTAAAACAGGCCCGGACGAGCGGTATTCAGAAGTGGCTTTTTTAAAGCCATATTCTTATGTCTTTTGGCTTCGTAATCACTGTTCAGTAGCATCAGGTGTTTATCCATAATATCAATAAACGCCTCCAGGTTATGCGGATCCTGGCTGAATTCCACCAACCACTCATGGGCTCCACTTTCATTATTTTCCATGTATACAGGAGCTGCTGTGTATTCCAGTATAACAGCACCCGTATCTTCACAAGCCTTTTGCAATGCTGCTTCGGCATTCTCAATAATCAGCTCTTCACCAAATGCATTGATAAAATGTTTGGTGCGGCCGGTGATCTGAATATGGTAGGGGGAAGTAGATGTAAATTTCACCGTATCACCAATAATATATCGCCACAAACCAGCATTAGAGCTTATGACTACGGCATAGTTAACATCAGTTTTAACTTCTCCCAATGGGATGGCCAGGGAGTTCTCTCCGTCAAATTCATCCATTGGAATGAATTCATAAAAAATACCATAATCCAGCATGAGCAGAAGTTCCTGGCGGCCGGATAGATCCTGAATCCCGAAGAAGCCTTCAGAGGCGTTGTACGTTTCCAGAAAGCTGAACTGTGAATTGGGCAGGATATCGGCAAATTGCTGGCGATATGGGGAAAAATTAACGCCTCCGTGTATATATAATTCCAGGTTGGGCCATACTTCATGCAGGTTACTCTTGCCGGTTTTTTCCAATACTTTACGTGCCAGTACCAGCATCCATGAGGGTACACCGGCCAGGCTGCTTACATCTTCCTTAATACTGGTGTTTGCAATGGCTTCAATTTTCTCTTCCCATTCCTCCATTAAACTTATTTTGTTATTGGGGGTGCTGCGCATCTCCACCCAAAACGGAAGGTTTTCAATAATAATTGCGGAGAGGTCTCCATAAAAGGAGTTGTTTTCGCTGTTGTTGATGAAAGTGCTACCACCCAATCGCAGGCTCATACCAGAGAATATGGAGGTTTCCGGTTTGTTGTTGCAGTAAATGCTCAACAAATCTTTACCACCTTTAAAGTGGCATTCCTCAATAGCTTCCTGGCTCACCGGTATAAATTTGCTTTTGCTTGAAGTGGTGCCACTGGATTTGGCGAACCATTTTATTTCAGAGGGCCACATTATATTTTGCTCTCCGGCCCTTAACCGCTCTACATCACTTTGAATACTTTCATAAAAATGGAGGGGTATACGGGAGCGGAAGTCTTCATAGGAGCGGATGCTTTTAAAATCATACCGCTTTCCCCATTCGGTTTGGGAAGCCCGCTCTAAGAGTCCCTGCCATACTTCCTGTTGTACTTCAACCGGATATTTCATGAATAGCTCAATCTGGTGGAATCGTTTTTTCATCCGCCAGCTGATAAAAGAATTGACTAAGTCGAGCTTCATAATTTATAGTAATTTCCCTGCTTTAAATTTAATAAATCCCTTTTTATGGAATTTGTTTCCAAGCTCGCAAAAATGAGCTCTTATATAGATGAGCCGGTGCAATACCAATTGATCACCGAAAATGACTTCATCAAAATGAACGAGCTTATCGGGCGTGAAATTAAGATAGAATTTCAGAACCAGAAGTTTTGCGTATCATGTGGCAATCAATTTCAGGATCTTTACCGTATGGGGTTTTGTAAGAACTGCTTTTTTACCAAACCTGAAGCGGGAGAAAGTATTATAAGACCGGAATTGAGTAAAGCTCAGGAAGGCATTGAAGATCGGGATCTGGCTTTTGAAAAAGGGTACCAGTTACAACCACATATAGTATACCTGGCCAATTCAGGTGGCGTAAAAGTGGGCGTAACCCGTGAGGCTCAGAAAACCACCCGCTGGACGGATCAGGGAGCTTCACAGGCTATCGTATTAGCGGTAACGACCAACCGTTATGAGGCCGGGCTTATAGAGGTGGCGCTTAAAGAAGAGGTGTCTGATAAAACGGTTTGGCAGCGAATGCTTAAAAATGAGGATGCAGACGCTGACTTGCTGGAGGAGAAAGAACGTTTGTCCGGGCTCTTAAATGCTGAACTGGCCCGGTTTGTTTCGGATGACCAGACCGTATATGATCTGCAATTTCCGGTAAAAAATTACCCAGCCAGGGTAAAAGGGATAAACCTGGATAAAAACCCGGACGTGAAGGCCATGCTACAGGGTATCCGTGGACAGTACCTGATATTTGAAGGTGGCGGGGTGCTTAACGTTAGAGGCCACTCAGGATACCTCGTGAAAATTTCTTTTTAAAAGAGCGGAATAAATTGGTTTTTATGATCACATAGAGACCGGCAAAGGAGGGGATCACCACGTTAAAAAACCATATAGTAATGCTGGCCAGTATTAATAAGCTCTCATTATTCCAGATGGGTTCAAATATCCAAATGGCCACAGCGCTTTTCAGCACAAAATCAGCTGCTGCAATACTGGGTAATAAAGAGCTGATCAGGTAATAGACGGGCACTGTAAACCAGAATACCAACGGCAAACCGTCTGGTGAAAACAACAATATGATGAGAGCAAACTGGAGGTTATAGGTAATAAACTTCCAGGTAGCCAGAAAAAGAAATGTGAGCTTTTCACGGATGCCGGGCCGCCCCTTCAACATATAGTTCTCTAACCTAAAGGAGCCTATATTTCGCAGGTGCAACCATTTTTGCAATCGCTTAAAAAGTAAATATACAGTCATGGTAATAATGGTAAAGCTCAGGCCCAACCCTATGGCCTGACCAAAGCTAGCCATGCCCAGCAGGTAGATCAATATGCTACCGGCCAACCCGGAGATGAGCAGTTTGGAAAACAGGCGGGGCAGGTGCATCCAAAAATTGAGGAAGAAAGATTTTTTCCGGTTTTGCTGCTCACTCATCATCACATACCGGCCAGCCCATTCGCCACTATTAGCAGGAGTAATAAAGGAAAGGGTGTAACAGATCAGGTTTATTTTAAAACCCCGCATCACCTTTACATCTTCCAGCATACTGTGTATACGTGTCCAGAATAAAGCATCAATATATAAATTGAGGAACCAGAGAATAAGAAAGGAAATACCTATAACCCATGGATAGTGCAGAGGTTGCTGAAAAGCCTCCAGTAAGGTTTGGGTGTCAAACCTTTTGAACAGGAAGATAATGGCGGCCACCAAAAGAATTCCTTTCAGGGCTAGACTAATGCTTCGCTGAACCCATTTTTTACCCATTCAAATTAAATTTTAAGCTCTTCTCCCGCGGCCAGGTTAAAATACTTTCGAATGGCAAAGATGGCCAAATAGATCAAAATGGTATCGGCTGCAGCAAAGATTACCTTGAACAACCAGCCGTCCCAGATAAGGCCGGATATAAACCCAAAGGATTCAATACCGGCAAATATTACCGTGGTTACCAATACGGTATCCAACAGTTGAGAGAATACCGTAGAGAAATTATTACGCAGCCATAAATGTTTCCCTTTGGTGAGGTTTTTCCAGAAGTGAAAAACGCGAACGTCTACAAACTGGGCCACGAGGTAGGCGATCATAGACGCTCCGATTACCCGCCAGGAATTCCTGAATACAGAATCGTATTGTTCATTAGTTACCGGACTTTGGTCCAGCGCAGGGAACATACTCCCCAGATAAAGGATAAGAAGCACCAGCAGGGATGCGAAAAAACCGCTGAATACAATGGTATTGGTTTTTTTTCTGCCGTAGACCTCGCTTAAAATATCAGTGATCAAAAAAGTAAGAGGGTAGGGCAATACACCCGCAGAAATTTCAAATTCACCAAAACCAAGATCGACCCGGATAAACTTATTGGCAATAAGATTACAGGTAACCAATGCTGATACAAAAAGACCACCTAACACCATATACAGAAATTGGCCGTTGGCCTGCCGGGTATTTGAAGTGGGCGGTG
>CAJNIZ010043444.1:0-30362 GCA_905231905.1 Symbiodinium pilosum
GTAGTAGTAGTAGTAGTAGTGGTAAACATAGTAATGCCAGTAACAATCGTAATACTAGTATAAACCCTAAACCTGAAGCTCTAAACATCCCCAAACCTTAAACCCTGAACCCTAGACCCTAAGCCCTAAACCCTAAGCCCTAAGCCTAAAACCTTAAACCCTAAACACTCAACCCTAAACCCTGAACCCATTAGAGTAGTCCTCATAGCTCAGGCAGGGGGCCTTCATCGCGGTGTATCGACTCCTCTTTACCAGCCTGGACTTTATCACCCCGGCTCTCCTCGGCCTTTTGACGACCGCCTCGTCCCTGGAGGTGGCAGAGCTCACTACAGGCACCACTGGATACAGTATTATTATATCATCATATCACTATATTGCTAAATTCGTATATTACTATGTTACTAGATTCTGTATTGCTATATCACTGTAGTAGTATATCAATGTATTCCTATATCAGTATTAATACTCTACTATATCATTACTATTCTCACCTGTATCATGATAGTACTATTATCACTACTATATTATCTTTAGGAAGAGGCTTATCGCCTTGAGCATGGGTGTGTTGTTCCTTGGCTATAACTCCCTTCTGATCTCAGGTGCCATCGGCTTGCTTGGAGTCCTGTGGCTGCTGCTTTGCGTGCCGGAGACCCTTCAGAAACCGGATGGAGGCATCTCAAGCGAAAGCAGCAACGGCACAAGCAGCAGTAGCAAGAGCAGTAGCAGCAGCAGCGGCGACACCAAGCAAGATGCAGCGGGCCAGCAAGTGTGAGGTGAATGGGCATAGTCCCTCTAGCTTCCATTTTCTTTTCCGTTATATAACCCCTATAGTCCCTATAGCTTCCATTTTCTTTTCCATTGTGCCAAAATAGGCTAACGACCTGGCGTAAGTTTGTGTTGGCCGTTGCAGTGTTCGCACAAGACGGCACCTGCACAAGCCATTCCCTGCATGGCTCAAGGTTTCACTAAAAGCCCCGATCATTGGATCCAATTCACACAGCTTCTGCATGAATTCTTGAACAGCTGGCTTGCGGCAAGTTCAAAATGCCGATGCAACAGGCTCACCTGATAGTTTCGAGAAGGTTGCGGTTTTCTTCATGCAAGCTGCAGCTGTTGCAACCATTCTCAGTGATCTACTTTCTGGCTTCGATGTGCTAGTGGAGGAACACGAAACCACTCAGCTTTGCCGGCTTGGCAGGTGCACCAAGTCAACATGCCATTTTGCGACAGCATCCTCTGCGGGACTTTGAGGCCTCGCGAGGGTTTGTGCGAGGTTGATGTTTCTCTGCCGAGTTGTGAGTAATTGTCTCCGACGAATGCAGAGAAGATGCTTGGTTCTAGCAGTTTTGATAAAGGGACGGTATGTAATACTAGAACAATAGTATATTGATGTTGTTTTAGTTGAGGTGTTGTGCAATTTTTTGTGGAGTTCTTGGCCCGAGCCTCGTAAGGGCAGCCTGCATTCTTGAGAGCGAGTTGGACGTCTTGGGCTTGCCTAATACTAATACGGGTATAGATAGTAATCATAAAAACAATAGTAATAATCGTAATAATAGCAATAATAGCAATAATAGTAATAAGTGTATACAGGGTTCTTTGAAGTTTGGCGACTGTGTATACATTTGGTGTCCAAGTTTGAACAAGAAAAACCCTTCCATACAGTCTTGCAGCGATCCTCACAATCCCCTCAACCTTAAACCCTCTACCACGCTAATCACACTCTTGGCCTAAACTCTACTCCTTAAACCCTGTGCGGTTTCCAAAAAAAAATGTTGCGGCTTTTTTTGGCAGTCCGGACTTGCAGGTTTGTGGGGCTTGGCAACTACTTCTACCACGGGTTATAGCACGACTTAGAATCCCCAGAGATGGCCTCATGATATCGGAGGTCACCCCAGTTCTAAGTAGTGTTACAAACCGAAGCTTGAGTAGTTACCACGTCCCACGAAGCTTCAACTGTAATACTGAACCCTAAACCCTATATAATATAGTAGCTTCCATTTTCTCTTCCATTATCCCTATATAACCCAATATATCCCCTATAATCCCTATATAACCCAAGTGTAGTAGTTTCCATTTTCTCTTCCATTATCCCTATATAACCTCTATATGATATAGTACCCTATATATCCCTTTAATGGGACCTAGGGGAAGATTATTGGGGTTCATCGTGAGAGCCGCGTATAGTTCATTCAAAGGGTTCTAATGAGAACCCCAAACAGGGTACGGTTTAGGGTTTAGGGTTGGGTTTAGGAATGTGATGGAATATAAGGACCCCGGTGAGTACATTTCTATTGTACTCCTACCATGTTCTTGGGGTTACCCTGTTTGGGGTTCCCAGTAAAGTCCCTTTGTTCCAGTAAAGTCCCTTTGTTCATGAGTCATGGACACCCCCAGGTAGCAGTTACAGCTCAGCTGAATCTAGCATCGGTCTGTGTGATTCTTGTGGTTCAGGTTGTGTGTTGTACATCAGCTAGTTGCCAGTAGGGAATGGAGGAATGGATCCCTTTACTAGCTCATACAATGAGCTCCCAAGATTTAGTGCTTTCTATTTTGTTTACCATTCCCTCATCATCCCTTATCTCTTGGTAGCACCAGCAAGTAAAGCCTAAAACTACGCCCCAGTATCTGCTGATAACCTAGCAGTTTCCATTTCACTTTTCATTATCTTATTCATTTGATTTTCCATTGTTGTGTTACAAGACAAGGACATGCGACCATAGACCCTAAACACCCCACCCCGAACCTTGACCTCGACCTTAAACCCTAAGCCCTGAACCCTGAACGCCAAACCCTAAACTACCTTCAGTGACAGCCAGGCTAGGCAATTTGGATCTGTCTTCCCGAATGAGGCGAGAGCTTTTCGGTGTTTTTGGGTAGATTGGTTTGGGGTTTGGGATTTAGGATTCAGGGCTTAGGGTTCAGGGCTTACTGGGTTTAGGATCTTGGGCTCAGGGGTTTTGGTTACCACAGTATGGATACATGGCAAGCGAAGCGGTTTCCTTAAGATGATGATCAAATCTAAGTTCCTCAACTGCAAACGCAAACCAGTTTAGAATTCTCCGGTTGAATTTCAGATTGGCTCTCTAGCAAAGTCCGTGCGTTCAAAATAGGGACGCCAAAAGGGATCCCTGATTCTAGACTTAATATAGCAACGGTTCAAGTTTGAGACAGAGGTATGGGATGAATTGTGCTTGTCTTCCCTTTGCCTACGCCAGGTCTACTGGGGTTTTAAGGGAATTACGGGGGAGTCTAAGGAAGGGGGTCTTGGGGCAGGGCTGATGTTAGAGCTAACTCAAGATCCTAAACCCTACTTGGAAGTTCACGCGATTTAGTACTTACTTCTGACTGTGTCATAACTGCACTTTTAAATCTGGTAACCCCTATAACGACGTTTAGGGGGCCAGAAGCAGAGTTATTAGAGCCCAGTGATAAGTAGTTACTACTTCTCATGTACCTTCAAGTTGAGCTCTTTGATGGGCGGCTGTTGGTGAGGAGGCAGTGGGTGCATCTGGCGCGGTTCAGGGTCCTGGGTTTCGGGGTTTGCGGGGGATGGCCCTAAAGTTTGCATACGTATTGGTGATTATCCGGAATTGGCGACAGGATCAACTGCGTAGTTCTCAGAAAGACCCTTATGATAGCCCGGATGTCCTTGCATAAATAAAGCTGTACAGTATGGATCACGCCTTTGAATTCCTATGATAGTATTGGTCTCTGGATGAAGGTGTTGGGTTTAGGGTACGGCTGGCATCCAGTGACAGTTGGATAAGGCTCATATTAGGCTGTTGCTGGGTGGGGGCAGTACCAGGTTTAGGGTCACCTTGGGAAAGTTAGCGGTGAGTTTGATCCTGTCTGTTCACCGAGGACCCCAAGCCCTAAGCCCGCAACCCTAAACTCTAAATCCTTCTCCCGAAACCCTAAGCCCCAGGCCCTAAGCCGACAGCCCTAAGCTCTAGTCAAGGGATGCTACGGTGCACACGGCAGGCAAGAACTGCCAAAGACATGAAATTCCTTGGCTGATTTCGCTGCATTTCGCCTGGCCCTCAAGACTTTAGCTTTGTGGGCTTCCTAGGAATTACAATATGAGTTGTTCTCAAAATTATGGGCTCCTTTGGGGTACAGATGACACGACGGCACCTAATATTTATACAGGGGTACCAATATGGGACCCTAAAGGACCTACCCATATGCGAGCCGAAAGTAGAATTGTTAGGAGGGGTCCTACAGTCAGCGAAGCGAGCCTTGCCATCAGAGGGGAGGTCAGGAATCTGGGATATGGGAGTTTATCGAAATCTTTCGTAGAGAATCCCTTATAGGCACCCCCTTATTTCATTCTAATCCCTCTGTAAGATCGTGTGGGATACGACGGTGAGAGCAGAATATTTTTGACTGCTGCGCCACGGGTTTAGGGTTTAGGGTGGGTAAAGGGTATGTTTGCTACGCTGCAGGTGATTGTACTGGTGCTGGAGACTACATCATATTCGTTCCCGTGATTTCGAGCCATTTGGATTGCAAGTTCAAAGTGCAAGTCTGTTGTCCTCTTGCTGAAGAGCCTCTTGCTTCCCCTAAACCCTAAACCCTGAACTTCAATTCCTGTGCTAGGCTTTTTGAGGAGCAGAGGTGCAGTGGGTCATGTATCAGGTTCTAGAAGCGAGACTCTAGGGTCCCGCTCTATTGGTACTTTTTTAAATTGCTTCACCCTAAGACTAAAGCCTCCCACGCCCCCAATGAGATGTATATGCTGTATATGTATATATATATATATACATACACCTCTCTCTCTCTCTATTCCCGCATTGTGTATAACACTGATATTGTACTGGGGAGTTCTCACTAGCACACGGGATCTTTTCAAATGAGGGTAGACTATGATGCGCTTCTCCACATGCAAATCTTAATTTAACGGCAGCAAGTCCCTTGACCCGAGGATTCTCTCTGGCGGCGTGGGCTATGGCAGTCCTCATCCACGGAGAACGAGGCACATTATTCCTGTAGGGTGAGGGGTTTCATGGAATCCTGTATTTCCCTTGCCATAAAGTCCTCCTAATCACCTTTAATCAGTCCTAATCATCCTTAAGTAACCTTAATTAAGAAGAAACCTGACTGGTAGCATGGGGGGCAGGGGCAGGAGGGGAACCTATAAGGCTTTAGTCTCATCCCAATAAGGAACAATGCTTCTCATTTGGTTTCTGTAGGAAGCATGCAGGCTTCATTCTCAGACATCAGTGAATATTTTTGCCATAGGGTTGGGGTTCACACAATGAGACGGGTTTAGGGGGTCTACGTTAAAGCTAATCACCAGCTGCGATGCTTCAGCACGCGTTCCAGCTCATAAGTTTCGAAGAATGGCATGGATGTTGTTTGACAATTAGACTGGAGCAAGAAGCTGTCATTTTGCTATTAGTGAGCTCTTTTGTGTGATGCTTTGGTGTAACGTTAAGAACCCTAAACATCCCAGGCCCTCAGCTGACATGCAAGATGTAGGGACTGCTATTCGAATGCCTTCGTCCACTCCTTGCAAGCCACAGAAAGTGTGGGATGTGTGCCTTGCCTGTCAGGAGCTGACTTAGCTGTTCACGATGCGCAAGATGGAAGTACTGTCGCACCCTGAGCTACCCAGTGCAACTCCTTGTTCCCCCTTGTTCATGGGAAGGGGCGTAGGCGTATCGTTCGAGACCCTTTACAGGGCATGCAGGTGTGTACAGGCTTTGGAATTTCTGGATTGCGGGTGTGCACATTCGCGTTCATTTGACATGCCGGCAGGCAATTGGCATATGCATTCTGGAATTGGCTATGTGGGGGATTGTCAAAATTATGGTCCCTTTTTGGGTCCCCTAAATTAGGCCCCATATCAGGCCCCGTATTATAATAGAGACCCAAAAAGGGACCATGATTTTGACAATCCCCCATGTGCCGAAGAGACACAACCCTGTCAAGACTCAGCAGTGGGCTTGTGAATGCGCCTTAGAGCTCAAGTACCTTGAACTTCTCGAGCTTGTTTGTGTTCGTGCTGAGAAGAGAGCCAGCACTTGGATGTTCAAAAAAAAAGGACTTCCCTCAGAAAGCCCTAAGTATCATGGGGTCTCAAGGGGGGTCGCCCACATTGCAAAGCCCCAGAATAAGCCCCAAATAAGCTTCAAGTAAGTCTTTATCAAGTTCGATTATGGCCTCAAGTGTTCTTATGCGTATTATGAGGGCCCCCAAAACGGGTACCTGAGGATGCAGTAGCACAGTGTAGATGCTGCGGCGGTCAGAACGGATGGTATACAAAGATTATGCGGGAGTTCACGGGGTGGTAGGTTTAAGGACCCCTTCTAGAGGTCCCGCCTGTCAGCCCTTGTGGCTCGGACAAGTGCTTGAGGGCGATTGGCCTGCAAAACTAGCCCAATCCTAAGCTTACCATATATCCCTGAAATGACATGCAGAAACCTTCTCCAGACACTGTTGAGAATCGGCAACTAAAAGGTTGTGCAAACCTCGAGCATATTTTGGAGCAATTTGACGAACTTCTTGTCGCATGTTGTATGGTATTCAGTATTGGGCATGCTTTGCAAGTGTCTGGGTTCCAACATAGCTCCTAACACCTAAACCTGAGACCTTACATCCCAAACTCCACACGCTAAAACCATGATTTAAGTCCCAAACGATAAGCCCTACACAGTAAACCCCTAAACCCTACATTTCAAACCCTAAGCCCTCAACCCCAAACCCTAAACGCCCCGAAGTAAACAAGGCGCTGCAAGCACGCGGGATGAGTGGATACCATGGTAGCTCAGACAAAAGTTTATGTTAGGGTTCAGGATTAGGATAAAATATTTAGGGCTTAGGGTAATATCCCCATATATTGTACAATAACCTTAAGTACGGTGTTTAGGGATGTTGGTTTGGGTGTATGTTACGGTTCAGGATTAGGATAAACTGTTTAGGGCTCAGTTGAGTGTTTAGGGATGTTGGTTTAGGAGTAAGGGTGTCATGGGTAGCCTTAGGTCCCTTTACTGGTATAGGGTGCTGGTATCACTCCGATTTTGAGACAGTGTGGAGCCATTATACAGGGGAGAGCACTACTCAAGTGAACCTTAGCTGTTGCAATGCAACATCGCTAGTCCGTGTCGTCCATGCGCGAGACTTATCCGTGACGACCCTTTGCGCACAAACATCCGAAAAAATCACTGCGTACTCTGCCAGCTGTCAGGATCATGTTGAGCTGCGCCTGCTTTCATGCCTTAGTTGGGCATGTGGGAAAGGGTTATGGGGACCAGTGCCCTATTTGGACTATTACAGGCAAGGCACGCTGCTAATTTGCGGGGCTTCTACCACAGGGATCCATTCTACCATTTCCGGCAAAGCGTGGATGCATCTGGTTGAAAAGAGTTGTACAAGCTGCTGACATCACGACAGCATTACAGATCAGGCTTGCTCTTGTTGGCTTTTGTCATTTTGTCTCAAGCACTTTGACAGTTCTTTTCTGCCAGGTTTCCCTGTAGCCATCACCACAGGTGTGAGGAAGATGTCCTTCAACGTCCTCCTGTCGTTTTCCGTGTGCCTTCTTGTGGCACACGCCTCCGGCTCCAGTGATATCAGCAACCCAGCTGAGCGCGCGGAAACCCTGGTGCGAGCGGGTGCTGCGGAGACAGCTGCGGAGCTACGGGACCTCTCGTCTGCTTTCACCGAGCTACTTGAGCAAGAGTCCGAGATCTGCAGCAAGCTGCAGCCGGCAGAAGTTGCTGATTGCCCGTCATCTTCGCAGTTGCTTGAAGACTTGCTGAAGCTCCTCCGAAGCAAGGGCTGGCCTTTGCAGGTAGATGGTGATCGGTACGAGTCCTTCAAGGAAAGCGTTCGCACTGAAGCGGTACTTTCCTTTGAAAGGCAGCTACGTGACAGCTTGGCCAAGCTGAAAGAGGCAGCTGGTGATACCTGGGCCAACCGCCTCTTTGAGGTGAAGGGCCTCATTGGTCGGCTTTGGCAGGCGCAGGATGCTGCCTTCAAAGCCGTTCCGGACGTGAACGACGAGATTGCCGCTCTGGTTTTCAGGGTGATCCTGATGTCTGATGCCCAAAAGGCAGCCGGAGTACCTCTGGCATCAGCTGCACCCGCCGTCCCAGTACCAGTAGCACTACCCCTCATGCAAGCACCAGGCAACTGTGCCTTGCTATCCTCGCCGGCAGCCGAGGTCTTCCTCACTTGTGGGGGAGTTGTCAGGGGTTCAACCACAGAGTGTGATGCGCCTACGGACACCCTGCCTCGTTGTCAACAAACAAGGCACAGGGAGTCAAGGACGCTTCAGTACACGCTGCTTGGGACCGGCGGAGATGTCACCCTGTCGCTCTGCGATGGCCCGACCAATTTTGATACCGTCATCCATGTATTCGAGGACACGGGCTCCACCCCTGGCAGTCCTGGCCGTCGCCAGTGCGTGGCAGCAAATGATGACTCAGACTGCGGCCCAGACGACCTTTTCTCGGCAGTGACCTTCCCGACAACAGTTGGCATCAAATATTTGGTGTACGTGTCTGCTTATGACGAAGATGACGTGGGGGAGTTTGGCCTCACCGTGACTTGCGCTTTACCCGCTGAACTGGCACCATCAGGTTCGCTAGCGTGCGGGGCCAGCATAGAGGGAGACACCACAAGTGGACGGGAACTCTCAGTATTTCCATGCTCCACGCCAGTCTCTCCAGTCAAGGCTTTTGCTTTTGCTGGCACGGGCGAAATCCTGACTCTTACAACTTGTGGCACGGCATCTGGATTCGACAGCGCGATCACAGTGCTGGATACTGCTGCATTGACCTGCGTTGCAGATGCCTCCTCATCGCCAGATTGTGTGGATGGACAGCAGACTTCCTTCCAGACTGTTGCTGGAAGATCATACACGATCATCGTTCGTGGCTCAGCCCCATCAAGCAGTGGACCCTTCACGTTGAGCGCTTCTTGTGCAAATCCTGATCCGCCAAGATTTGTGCCTTGCAGCGGCACAGTGGACGGCACGACTGCAGATTCAGTTGAAGCTGGTTGCTGTTAAGGAAGTTGGGTTAAGTTACCGTAACTAATATGGTTTCCTCAACATAGTATCTTAAATTAAGTTCCTTAACAGCAACCCAGGAAGTTCAAGCGGCCCTTGCATTGTGCAACCCCCCTGTCGTTCCGCAGCCCGGCGTCTTCTTTTCCGCTAGCACTGTGCTTGACATCAGCCTCCAGGCATGTGGCGCGGTACAGATGTACGCCTTCACTGCGGATTTCTCAACATGTGTGGACCCATCCTCCCACCGTCTTGCACAGGCACTGGGGCCAGCATCTCCCAGCCACTGGACACCGGATACTCTGAGCTTCAGATTCTGGAGGTTGGAGATCCCAACGTGGATTTCACGCTGACTCACAAGGGATGTGCAGTCTGTAGCTGCGAGAAGGGCACTGCAGGCACAGGCCCTTCGTGTCCGGCGCAAGATGCTCCCTTCTGCGTGGCGTGCGACCCTGGCTTCCACCTGAGCGGCGGAAGCTGCTTACCCAACGAATGCACTTGTACGAATGGAGAAGGTGGGGGTTTTCTCAACCTAGCTCACCCATGTGAATGCAAAAGGGGACCCATGTCATCCCTTCCTATTCCTTCAGCTACCCTGAACCTAATCCAACAACCTTGAACTTTAAAGCCGTAAGCCCAGGTCCTTCCTAAACCCTAAACTCCTACACCCCAAAACCCAGACCCCATCCTCAGGTGCAGTGGGGCCGTTCTGCTTTCAAGATGAAGCAGAGGCGGGTAATTCTCACAACAGAGGCTTCATATAGTCCTAGACTTCAAGGGGGTTCTAGAAGCCCTAAGCCCTAAGCTATAAACTCTAAAGCTTGACTCCTAGGCCCTAAATCCCAGCATATAAAGCCATAGAACCCCGTACATCCCTGAACCCCGTACAATTAAACCCTAAACCCTAGACCCTAAATTGTAGTTTCCATCTTCTTGTCCATTATCCTATAGTAGTTTCCATTTTCTTTTCCATTATCCCTATATAACCCCAATATATACCCTATCATAATAGCTATTAATGTTTACAGCTCTCCTGTTTTCAGAAAACCTCAGGCTTGCAGCCAATGCAACTTGGGCTTTCGGCTGACGGCCGCTGGGCCAAGCTGGAAGGTTTTTGGGGTCTCTGGGGCTTGGCGGTTTAGGCGTTGGGCTTTAGTGCTTTGGGGTTTATGGGCGTACGAGTAAGGGTTTAGGCTTGAGGATGACGGCTTCGCATGCGAGATCCAAGGTTGAAGGTAGAGGTTGAAAACAACGTTATATTGGGGTTTTATTAAATAATTACCCATATTATATAGGGGTTATATTGGGATAATGGAAAAGAAAATGGAAACTACTAAACTAAATCCCTTCTTCTTGCTGATCGCCCAAGCATCTTCATCACACGAGTCAGCAGACTTCGACATCTAATGAAGGCTGAAGAATCCTATATACCCCTATGTACCCGTATGTACCGTTATATACCCACATATACCCCTATATATCCCTATGTAACCCTTTATACCACTCTAGAATACTGTAGAACCATTTGGGTGGTTGTCAAAATTATGGTCCCTTTTTGGGTCCCTATTATAATACGGCACCTAATATTTAGGGTACCCAAAAAGGGACCCATAATTTGGACAACCACCCTACTATAATCCCTATAATACTATAGTAGTTTCCATTTTCTTTTCCATTATCCCCCATAGAACCCCAATATAACCCTAATATTACCCTAATGGGTACCATAATTTTGAAAACCACCCGTATATCACCCTAGCTTGGACCCAGGCTGCCCTAACGTGCGAGACCGATCCACGGCCCTGCGACCTTGGCTTCACGTTGAGTGAGGGAAGCTGTGTGGAGAATCAGTGCACTTGCACGAATGGCCAAGGTGGGTGGGGGAGTTTTCGGTTTAGGGTTTAGGGTTTAGGGTTTAGGGTTGGGGAGTTTTCGGCAAAATGGATCTCCATTTGAGCCATAGTCTAAACTCCTTAAAGGGAGGTTATATAGGGGATTTTTTTGGGGACTACTATAGGGGTTATTATGGGGGATACTAGGAGTTTAGACTATGGCTCATTTGAGTGCTGAAGCTTCTAACTGGACTTCATGTCATCTTTTCCTATTCCCTAGCTGATCCCCGTTTTTCATTTTCCAAGGTACATCCCTGAACCCTGAAACCCTGAACCTTGAACCCTTTAGCCTAAACCCTCAACCCCTACACTCTCAACCCTAATTACTCGCAGGCACATCCGGGCAAGACTGTATCCAGCGTGAGACAGAGGTGGGTACTTTCTCCAAAAAGGCTGCGCCCTAAACTCTAGAAAGCCTAAATCCTAACCCTTACCCTCTAGACCCTCAACCCTAGACCTTAGACCCTAGATCCTAAACCCTAAACCCTAAAACCCTAAACCCTAAAACCCTAAAACCCTAAACCCCTAAACCCTAAAACCTAAACCCTAAGGTCCTAAACCCTTAAACCCTAAAGCCTATCCATCCCTTCGGCTGCCCCTCAAAGGGCACCCTAATTGATCTCCAGTACAGGGGGTTTAGTTTCCTAGGGGTTTAGGGTTTAGAGGTTTAGGGTTTGGGGTTTAGAGGTTTCGGGGTTTCGGGTTTAGAGGTTTAGGGTTTCGGGTTTAGAGGTTTCGGGGTTTAGGGTTTAGAGGTTTAGGGTTTCGGGTTTAGAGGTTTCGGGGTTTAGGGTGTAGAGGTTTAGGGTTTAGGGTTCCCAAATTGATTTGGAGAAGCCCCCCAGGCTTGTGCCACATGCCACAAGGGCTTTCATTTGACAGTCGCTGGG
This sequence comes from Symbiodinium pilosum, assembly GCA_905231905.1. Classification (NCBI taxonomy): domain Eukaryota; class Dinophyceae; order Suessiales; family Symbiodiniaceae; genus Symbiodinium; species Symbiodinium pilosum. The sequence continues at coordinate 11,796 of CAJNIZ010043444.1, forward strand.
CCAGGCTTTGTCGATTTGGGGGGCTATAGGGGAGTAGTGTAAACTTAAGAGGAGTTACATAAGGGTTATATAGAGGACTACTACAGGGGTTTCTTTAGGGGATACTAGAGTACATAGTGTAATAGAGGGATCATGTGGGGACGATAGTTATAGGGTGTGGGGTTTCGGGTTGAAGATTTAGGCTTCAAGGGCTTTAGCACTTTAGGGGTTTTGGGTTCAGGGTCCAATGTCCAGCGCCGAAGGTTTGGGGCTGCCTCCAGTTTAGGGTTTAGGGTTTGGGATTAATCCCGTAAGCCCTTAAAGCTTGAACCCCCAACCTCTAACACCTACGTAAACCCCTGAAGCTTAAAGCATTGAACCCCTACAAACGCAAACCCCCAAACCTGGAACCCCTGGCCCTACACCCAAAAACCCTAAACCCTACACCCTAAACCCTGAACACTAAACTTAAAACCCTACACCCTAAACCCTGAACCCTAAACTTAAAACCCTAAACCCCAAACCCTGCACCCTAAACCCTAAACTCTACCCAGACGGGGCCCAGGCTGATCGCACATGTGCGCCGAACCGATGCCTTTGCGAGTTCGGCACAGCCGCGGGCTCAGGGCTTTCCCTTTGATGTTGAAGTTTAGGGTTTGGGGTTTAGGAGATTTAGGATGTAGGATTTAGGGATTAAGGGTTTGGGGTTTCGGGTCTAATTAGGGCTCAGTGGATTCCCTTAAGTTTGAAGGTTCGTTACAAAAGGGTTCGGGGTTGATAGGGGTTGGGGTTTTAGGGTTTTGGGTTTTAGGATTTCGGATTCAGGGTTTAGTTTATTACAATACAGGTTGGGGTTTTAGGATTTTGGAGGTTTATTTGCCCATATATTCTTTGAAGGAATTCAACTTCTATTGCTTCTCCAGAGTACCAAGACGTGAACGAGATCCCCAAGCCTTCTACCTTACAGGGATTCTAGGGGATTCTAGTACCGAAATCATGGAGAATCACACGGAAAATGTTGTATTTGAGGTTACATAGGAATGAGAGGTTTAGGCGGGATTAATACGGTTTAGGGTTTAGGGATTTGGGGCTTAGGGCTTAGGGTTTAGGAATTCTAGTAGCCAATCATGGAAAACGAAATGGAGACTTACCCTATTGCGGCATTCTATGGCGATTAGGGACTTAGGGTCTAGGGATTTATCCGGTTATGCAGGGATTAGGGGTGCAGGGTTTCGGGTCCAGGGCTTAGGGGCTTAGGGTTTAGGATTTAGGGATTCTAGTGCTCCAATCATGGAGGCTGACATTGAAAAGACTATGGGAAATGACATGGGAACTGTGGACGGATACTTGGACCTCCCATGTGTTCGCGTGCCCAAGCTAGCACGGAACCTGAACATGAACCCTTCGTAGACTACGAACTTTTAAGCAGGTGGCTATATGGAGATCCATTACAGTTTGGGGCAGAGGTACCACAATCCTAAAGCCTTGCCCTCCCTGACACGGACACCGGAACAGAACTACGCAAACCTCCTGTTCAAGTTCTGTTTGCTTGCTTCGCTGGAAACCCTGAGCCTTAAACCCTGGACTCTAAATCCTAAACCTGAAGTTCTGAACCCTAAACCCTAAACCCCAAGATCTAAGATCAGCTTTCCCTGTGGCCTTCCAAAGTCCGAACACCTGTTAAAGCAGACCGCCCAGGCCGCACGAGGAAGGGCCTGTCCTGAACATTTGCAGGAGAAGGGTTTGGGGTGTAGGGTTTAAACAATTGGAGTGTAGGTTTTGAGAGGTTAGGGTTTAGAGTTTGGAGTTTTGGGTGTAGGTTTGGAGTTTTTAGGGTTTAGAGTGTAGAGTTTGGGGTGTAGCTTTGGAGAGTCTAGCGTGTAGAGTTTGGGATCTCGGTTTTGAGAGTGGGTTTGGAGAGTTTAAGGTTGAGAGTGTGGGGTTCACGGTCTACGGAATATCAAGGACATTTCCTTTGTACCCTTAGGGTTTGTACTCTGGGATTTGGGTCCCTAAACCATGGAATATGGCCCTTAATAAGGGTATTTGGGACCTAAACCTAGGGTTACAAACATTAAGGGTGCAAACTTAAAGTCTTTGAGAATAGGGGCTACTTGGAGGTTCGTTGTACTTATAAGCTACTTAGTAACTGTAGTTATAACCCAATTATATCTACGGTAACTGTGGTTATGGGGTTTATAATTGGGTTATAACTACAATTACTAAGTAGGTTATAAGTACAACGAACCTCCAAGTAGGGTTGATGGGGAAGAGGTCCAAGCTTCTGTCTAGCTGTCATCTGGGGGTTTCCCAAAAATTGGGGTACCTTTTTGGGGGTCCCCTTTATAAGGACTATAGTATTTTGGTGTCTATATTAGGGTCCCCCTATTTTGGGAAACTAGAGTTATCGTCAAACTTTTCAATTTGGAGCACACGCTGCCTACTCGACTCATCTTCAATATGCCCCCAGACTTGTCCGCACGTATTTGGGAGACTAATCCAATATGAGGGGCGGGAACCCTAAACCCTACACCCTAAACCCGAAACCCTAAACCCTAAGGTTAGGAGGAAGCAGTTCATTGAAGATATGGGGGGCATGAAGCAATAAATCGGTTCAGCAGACTTGTTTATTCAAGTATTCGCGGTGTAGGGTTTAGGTCTTGGATGTTGAGTGGTGGGATTCTTTTTGCAAGCCCCGAAACCCCAAACTCTAAACCCTAACCCCTAAACCTCAGACCCTAAGCTCCAAAAATTTAAGCGTGAACTCCAAACTCCACAACCTATACCTTAAATCCTAAACCCTAAACAGCAGCTTCCATTTTCTTTTCCATTTCCCGACCTTCCTCTCATACTTCCTCTCATATAACCCTATGTGGTAGTTTCCCAAATAAGGAGACCCCGATATAGACCCCAAAATTCTGTAGTCCTTATTTTAGGGACCACCCAAAATAGTACCCCTAATTTTGGGCAACCCTATATAACTCTAGAATGCAGGACGTTTGCGTCCGGTGCGATCGTTTTTTTGAGCTGCGCGACAACCTCTGCAAACCGCGGATTTGCCGCAGGGGCCGCCATCAGTGACTCGTTGATGCTTCAGGCGTAGGTTTACAGGTTTAGGGTTTTTGGGGTTTTTGGGGTTCAGGGTTTAGGGTTTTTTGGGGTTCAAGGTTTAGGATTTAGGGGTTTAAGGCTTAAGTTTAGGAGAAAGTGGTCCCTCTACCGGTCCCTATGACTGCACAAGCCCCTCTTGTCCCCATATACAAGGCGCTAGTGAAGTACCCATATGCATGCCAACAAGGCGCATCAAGACACGCATCAACGATTGTTTTTCGCCGCGGTACAACGACATTGCGGGAGCGTTGGAGGATGCTAAGCATCATCTCTTGAGGGGTGGCGAACCAGACATTATTTCTATTATTGTCATTATTCTTGGTATTATTCCAAATATTTGAAGCTACTATTTAGGGTTTAGGGTGTAGGCTTTAGAGTAGCCTGGCGGTTCAGGGTTTAGGGTGTTCCTCCTAGAACCCTGATGTCCCGTTGTCATCCCTATGCATGTCCCTTACTCTACCAATCGCGTGAACCCTAGAATTTAAACCCTAGACCCCAGCCGTGTTATCCAGGAGTATGATGCCGGCATGGAGCTCGACAAGCTTCATGCGCTCGACACTCACATGGACCTAGTGGTAGGCTTTGCCTTTCCAAAGCCCTGAACCCCTTAAGCTGTGTAAGCCATGACTTTAAAGCCCCCTAAACCTAAACTCTGCGCCCTTCAGCCCGTAAAGTCTAAAATCTCAAGTCCTCAACCCTCAAACACCTAACCCTTAAAGTCTCAAGCACATGAAGCTCTAAAGCCCCTAAAAGCCATGGTAGGCCTGGCATCGGCCTGCCTGCTGGTGACCGCTATGGCTATGGCGTTCAGGCAAGATGGTCCATAAGCAGCCCAAAGCACGACTTTCAAACAAGGTGTAGACACATTAAGTTAAGCCGTGTTCGGGGTCAACCCTAAACCCCAAACCCCTAGACCCCTTAAGGATTTCGTATAAATCCTAAATCCTAGACCCTTAAATGCTAAATCCACTAAACCCCTAAACCCAAAACCCAAAATATAGTAGTTTCCAGTTTAGTTTCCATTTTCTTTTCCATTATCCCAATATTAACCCACAATACATCCCTAAACGCAGAACCCCAAACCCGAAACCCTTAGCCCATATTACAACCTTAAACCCTAAACCCTTAACCCATATAGCAACCTTAAACCCTAAACCCCAAAGCCCAAACCATTAACCCATATTACAACCTTAAACCCTACTTGGAGGACCGTTGTACTTGTAACCTACTTAGTAAGTGTAGTTATATCCCAATTATATCTAGGGTAACTGTAGGTATTGGATTGATTTTTGGGTTACAACTACAGTTACTAGGTCGGTTATAAGTACAAACCCTAAACCCTTAACCCATATTACAACCTTAAGCCTAAACCGTGGCCCAGGCTGACCGAGAGTGCCAGCCCAACCAGTGCCTGTGCGAGTTCGGCACTGCAGAGGGCTCAGGGGCGTTGCCTTCGGGACCTTTAAAGGGATTATCGGGGATATGTAGGGTCCAGGGTTTAGGGTTCAGGGTTTGTGGTTTAGGTTTAGAGTTGAGAGTTAGGGTTTAGGGTTTGGGGTTCAAGGTGTCTTAGTTGAGGGTTTTGTTGGTTCCAGGCTTTTGGAGTTGCTTCAATTTTTGTTGTTTACAAAGATGTCTCTGCATACCGCTGAGGACTCTTCTTTGCTCTTCATTCTTCCAAGGCAGCACTAGGGCCCCTAAGGGCTCACCAATTCTGAGCAAATGCTATGTTAACGAAAGGTCTACACCTTCACATGTGAACATGCAATCCCATAAGATCCCCTTCTGGAAGGACCAAAGCCCCCTAAACCCTAAACCCCAAACCCCAAAACCCTGAACCCAAAATCTCCAAACCCTATAGCCCTAATTAAACCCAAAACCGCATTTGAGGGTCCATGCCTGCTTGGGGCAGAGCTGACCTTTAACAACAGACCCATGCTCTGAACTCTGAACCCCAAAGCCCAGAAATCCCCCAAAGGAAATGGACACCCTAGGTCCCTTCAAAGGGATATATAGGGATTACATAGGGGTTATATTGGGGTTATATAGGGATAATGGAAAAGAACATGGAAACTACTTTCATATATAGAGATATATAGGGATATATATATATAGAGGTTATATTGGGATAATGGAAAAGAGAACGGAAACTACTAGGGTTTAGGGTTTAGGGTTAAATCCGAAACCTCAGATTTTGTTTATTTGCCTCAATGTAAACCCTGAGCCTTAAACCTTTGACTCTAAATCCTAAACCTTAAACTCGGAAGCCTAGACAGGTTTAGGGTTTAGGGTTTCAACCCGAAACTCTAAACTCTAAGCCCAGTTTCCCTGCGGCCTTCCAGATCCGAGCGCTCACTTGCTGAAGCAGGCTTATATATCTTTATATATGTATATCCCTTTCAGGAGTTAGGACCCTAGGCCCTAAACCATCAACCTTCAACCCTAAACCCTACATAAGCCCCTTCAAGGAGTTTAGGCCCTATGCCCTAACCCTAAAACCTAAACATAAACACCCCTCTTTAAGGAGTTTAGGCCCTAAACCCTGACCCTAAACCCTAAACTTTAAACGCTATACCGTAAATTCTCAACCCTAAACCCTAAACCCTAGATAACCCTGAACCCTAGATAATCCTAAACCCTAAATCCTAAACCCTAGATAATCCTAAACCCTTAACCCTAAACCCTAAACGCCAAACCCTAAACCCTAAACCCTAAATAGTTTTGCCCAGGCCGCGCAAGGAGAGGCCTGTCCCGCGCATCTGCAGGAGAAGGGTTTAGGGATGTGGTAATTTCCCAAAATTAGGGTACCCCATGGTTTAGGGTTTAGGGTTTAAGGGTTTAGGGTTGAGGGTTTAGGGTTGAGGGTTTAGGGTTGAGGGTTTAGGGTTTAGGGTTTAGGGTTTAGAGTTTAGGGTACTGTAGACCCCAATATACTATAGTCCTTTTTATAGGCATCCCCAAAAAGGTACTCCCAATATTAGGAAACACCCATGTAGGGCTTTAAAAAGTTAAAAGGTTGGGGTGTAGGTTTTGAGAGTGTAGGGTTTAGAAGTCAAAAGTTTGGGGTGTAGGTCTTGAGAGTTTAGGGTTTAACGTTTAAACGTCTAAGTTTGGGGTCTAGGTTTTAAGAGTTTAGGGTTCAAATGTCTAAAGTTTTGGGTGTAGGTTTTGAGAGTTTAGGGTGTAGGGTTTGGGGTCTAGGTTTTGAGACTGTCTCTGTGTGTGTGTGTGTTTCGAAAGTTGAGGGTTCAGAGTTTAGAGTTTGGGGTGAGAGTTGAGAGTTTGGAGTGTATGTTTTGAGACTTTCGGGTTTAGAGTTTGGAGTTTGGGGTGTGGGTTTTGAGAGTTTAGAATTTAGAGTTTGGGGTTTAGGGTCTAGGGAGTAGGGATTAGGGTTGACTGAGACGAGACGAATGTCAGTTTGGTGGAAACCCGAGCTCTCACGTTGAGGGTTTGGGTTTTGGGGTTTAGGGTTTGGGGTTTTGGGGTTTTGGGGTTTGGGGTTTAGGGTTTAGGGTTTAGGGTTTAGGGTGTTGGGGTTTTGGGTTTTGGGGTTTAGGGTTTAGGGTTTAGGGTTTTGGGGTTACGGCTCCTGTCTGTCTGTCTGTCATCTACTGGACTTATCTTCAAACCTGTCAATGTGGAGCACATAGGCTGCTCGACTCTTACTTATGCCCCAGAATAGTACACGTGTAAATTGATGACACATCTCATATGAGGGCAGGGGGTCCCCTTTAGGGTTACGGGGAAGCTTTTCAGGCGCAGATATGTGGACCATGAAGCAACAAATCGCTTCAGCAGACTTTTTAATTGGTTGTGCCTGATGTAGGGTTTAACACTTGGATGTTGAGTGGTGGGATTAGTTTTCAAGCCCTTACACCCGAAACTCGAAACTCGAAAACCTAACCCCCATCCCCAGACCCTAAGCTTCAAATACTAAACCCTGAACTCCAAACTCCACACCTTAAACCATAAGCCCTAAATTGCAGTTTCCATCTTCTTCCCCACTCTCTATTATCTACCTGCCGCATGTAACCCTACATATTGCAGGACGCTTGCGTCCGGTGCGATCGGTACTTTAGGCTGCTCGACGGCCGCTCCAAGCCGCGGATTTGCCCCACGCGCCGCCATGCGTGACTCGTCGATGCTTTCGGGGGGTAGGTTTACAGGTTTGGGGATTAGGGTTTCAGGGTTCAAGGTTCAGGGTTTTTGGGGTTTTGGGTTCTGGGTTTAGGGTTTTGGGGTTTAGAGTTCAGGGTTTTTGGGGTTTAGGGTTTTTGGGGTGCAGGGTTTAGGGGTTGGGTTTAGGGCTAAGGGCTTCGGGTTTAGGGTTCAGGCTACGTGGTTAGGGGAGAGTCGATCTTTCTACCTGTCCCTATGATAGCACATGTCCTTCTTGTAATGCCCATATCCCCAGCCGTCCCTGGTAGAGTACCTGAATTCCTAAACTCTTCGGATGCTCGCCCAGCCGAAAGAAGCGATGCAAACAGAAACCTGAAACCCCAAGCCCTGAACCCTTATCCAAAATTAGGGGTATCATTTTGGGGTTTACATTGGGGTCCCTTGTTTAGGTGAACTACCCCATATGCACGCCAACAAGGCGCATCAAGACGCAGAGGTATGCTTGCTTCGCTCCGCGGTACGACGACATTCTTGGCTCCGTCGAGGACGCTAAGTATCATCTCTTGGGCGGGGGCGGACTGAATGTCATTACTATTGCTTCTCTCATTCTTTGTTAACTAGTATTCCTATGCTTATCTAGCGATAATGGAAAAGACAGTTCTTCCTACTTTTATTCTTATTTCTGTTACGTTTGTTACATAGGGATAATGGATAAGACAATGGAAGCTACTATGTAGGTTTTAGGGTTCAGGCCTTACGGTAGCCCCTCAGTTTTGAGTTGAGGGTTTCCTCCTAGAGTCCTGATTTTTCCGTAGTCATCACTATGTATATCCTGTACCCTACCAATTGCCTGAATCCCAGACTCTAAACCCTAGACCGCCAAAACCTTCAACCCTAAACCCTTATCCAGGAGTATGATGCCGACACGGAGATCGACCAGCCTCCGGTGCTGGACACTCACATGGACATAGTGGTAGGCTTCGCGTGTCCAAAGTCCTGAAGCCCTTAAACTTCGGACGCCCTTAACCTGAAACCGCCTAAACCAGAGTCCCCGCGCCCTTCAACCCTTAAACCCTGCAATCTCAAGCCCTGAAACGCTTGATCCCTAAATCCACAAACCCCCTAACCCCCCTAAACCCTAATCCCGAAACCCTAAACCGTGTGACCATGAAGGCCATAAGCCTTGAATTCTTAGCCCCGAAAAAACCCTGGTAGGCCTCGCATCGGCCTGCCTGCTGGTGACCGCGGTTGCCATGGCGTTCAGGCAAGATGGTCCAGAAGCAGCCCAAAGCACTACGTTGAATCAAAGGGTGTTTGGGTTCTAGGGTTTTAGGGTATAGGGTTTAGGTTTGTGGGGCTTAGGGTTTAGGGTACCCTATGTTCAATCAAGGTATATACACCTTAAATTAAACCCTGTTAGGGGTCCTGGTATCATTTGAGGTAACTTCCTATTAGTTAAGGTATGTTCGGCCCGTCGGGTTTCGATGAGGCTAAACCCAACCCCTGAACCCCCTCAAACCCTTAAACCCCTAAACCCCTAAACCCCGAAACCCTGAGCCCCTGGAACTCCTGAATCTAAGCCCGGCCCCTGAACACCCTGAACCCCCTGAACCCTTAAACCCTTCAACCCCTAAACCCCAAAACCCTGAAACCTAGAACTCCTGAATCCTAAGCCCTTATCCCTTCAACGCTTACACTCTTAATCCCTAAATCCTAAGCCCTAAACCCCTGAACCCCTCAAACCCTAAACCCTTTGAACACCTAAATCCTAGATCCCTGAGCCCTTACACCCTTAAATCCTAAGCCTTTATCACCCCTATACTTTGAATCCCTAAATCCTAAATCTGTGCAGGCAGTTTCGCCGGAGCGGCGCGACCGATCCTGAAGCGGGCCAGCTGTTGCTGGGCTTTGGAGCGGTTGGGGGATTGGAGGGTTTTCAGGTAAGGAACATTTCTGAGGGGCTGCAGGAATATAGTATTTTTTGGGGGAGGGGGGGTGAGTGGGTGGGTGGGTGGGCGGGTGGGCGGGTGGTTTCGGGTCTAGGTTTTCTAATGTTTGGGAGTTTTCAAATTCAGGAGTTTACCTGGGTTTCTGGGTTTAGTGTTTAAAGTTCGTGTTTAGGGGGTAGGGCTTCAAGGAAGAATGGCTTTCTTGTGTGCCTATACCTGCCCCTAAGCTAGATTCAACATGGTCCTGTTTGAGAGCACTTCGACAGCATTCAAGGTTGCAGGAGTGAATGCCGTCAAGCAGAGAAGGACCAGGCGGAAGATAAATCGCCTGAGGACTGTACAGATTTTCTCCCTTCAGCAGAAGCTGGGTTTGGATCCACTTCCGCGGCAAGGGAGCTTTGGCTGGGTTGCCGTGACGGTACTTAAGCTCAGCTACCATCGGAAATCTACTTACCTATTTGCCACGTGTCCATATCAGGGTAATTAACGGCCTAAACCTTTCGTGACTCCAACATCTGCTTAACAGGAAACCCGTTATGAGTTTTCAAGTTCCTTCGCAGCAGCCGAGTTTAGCTTCCTGATCTCGCAAAGCAGTCAGGTTGCTCATTGTGGGTGGTCAGCAGGGAACGAAGAGGGTCCCTTTACTGGAGTAGCCCTTATATTCCCAGTATTATTGCCATTATTCTTAACTTATTCTTATTAAGCATTATTACTACTACTATTACTATTGTTATCAATATCAGGTTTGGATATGATCCCTATGCCTACCTTCCATTCCTTCATTCTATGCTAGCCGCCAGTACTTCTTCAGTCTTCATCATGCCTTGATGTGCCGATGCTCTTAGCATCTCTTAGCTGGCGCAGAAAACAAACCAGGAGAGGGCGCGTGAATTTTGCAGATGCACAAAATCCTTCAAAAGATCCGAAAACGTATATAAGTATCCTGGGGCCCTAAACCCTAAACCCTAAACCCTAAATCCTAAACCCTAAACCCTAAACCCTAAACCATAGTTTTCTGGGGCTGAGTCCTAAGACTTAGGGGCGCTATACCAATCTTCATGAACTCCTAGGGTTGAGGCATGCAGGATTTGATCCCTAAACCTTAAATCCCAAACCCTGAACCCTAAACCTTGAACCCCTAAACCCTAAACCCGAAATCTTAAACCCTAAGCCCTAAACCTTCAACCCCGAACCTTAAACCTTAAACCCGAAACCCTAATCTGCAATTCCGAAGCTTGACCAGATGCTGCCTTTTTGGGCTCCTTGTTTCTGTTTCCTCATGGAGCCACCGCAACAACAAATGTTCTGTAGTCTAAACTCCTTAAAGGGCGGTTATATCGGGTTTAGGGTTTAGGGATTAGGGTTCTCCGTTTAGGGTTTAGGGTCTCTAGTTTTTAGGCTCTAAAGGGGCTTATATAGGAGAATATATAGGGGACCATTATAGGGGTTATAAAGGGGGATACTAGGAGTTTGGCATATAGCTCATACAGGGATTATAGTTTTTTGGGAGAGGAAGGTTAGATAGAGATGTTAGGCTTGTCGGGTTGCATAGGGTTGGGCGTGGATTTTCGTGTTATATATAGGGCCCATAGGGTTACATGGGGATTACAGGGCTATGTAGGGATTCTGGAAGTACATAGTGATTAGAGGTTTATGTGGGGATTTAGGGTTATATTAAAAAGCCAACGATCCTGATTCGTGACCTTTGATCTTTGGTGTGCGCTTATCACTGGTGTTCTGGTTCCTTTGGCAGCTAGCACATCGCGTACGATCATCACTGTCATTACCTTCGCGAGCTTCATTATTACCTGAATTTGATGGAAGTTTTGGCTGGGTAGTTTCCCCCATCGTGCTATCATAATGGTCCCTCCCAGTTGAAGCAATTGGAGCCCATGCTTATCGGCCCGTTGGGACAACGAGGGATTCTCTACCCAGTTCAGGGTTTGGGTTTAGGGATGGATTTTATGATAGTCCCTATCTAGTCCCCTATGTTAACGGTCCCGAATGGGACAATCCTCCATGCCGTACTAAGCTCTAAGCGTTTAACCCCAAATCCTACACCCCAAACTGCACAATGCAGTTACTTCACACAAGGCCCCAAACTGTAACCCCATGTTTCGGCCTTTTGCCATAGACCAGCAGGTTCCCCCGACAGGTCTGTATACGGGGGCTTATAGGGGCAGTGGGTTAAGGTTTACAGGGGTTGCAGGGGGTTTAAGGTCAGGGTTACAAGCGGTGCCTTCTGGCCTTGACATTATAGAATTGCTGCTTTGACAATCATGGTTACCATGGTTGCTTGTTGCATGCGACGCTCCCCACGCGGTTTAGGGTTTAGGGTTTAGTGTTGCATTCATTCATCCATGCATCCATTAGTTCATCCATCCATCCATTCATTCATCCATTCATATAGACAGAAAGTCTGAGATCCTCGAAGTAGCCCCTAGATAAAGCTTCATAGAGACATACCTGGTGCCTATGTCATCCACGTACATCCTCTTGGACTGGGCCTATATGGGTTTCCATGTCAATCTTGGCGAGGGTATACTGCATGCAAAACTCCCTAGCTACACAATCCCGTCCTAGACTCTAAACCTTAAACTCTAGACCTTGGACTTAAACCTTAAGCCTAGGACCTTAAACCCTAAACCGTTGGCCTGCTGGCTCCCAGAGAAGCAGCAGAAGAGCCATTCGCCGCACAGCAATGGCCAGGCTCAGCTCTGCGACTGTTGGAGTAGATTAGGGTTTGGGGGAATTTGGGGGTTTAGGGTTTTGGGAATTTCGGGTTTAGGGTTAGGGTTTAGGGTTTAGGGTTTAGGGTTCAGGTTCAATGGGGCACGGATATTTAGGGTTTAAGGTTGTAATAAGGAATGGAAAGGAACTTGGAAACTACTATAGGGTTTAGGGGTTTGAAGTCCAGGATTTGGGATAATATATAAATTACGTAGGGTTTAAGGTTGTAATAAGGAATGAGAAAGAAAATGGAAACACCTATAGGGTTTAGGGGTGCAGGGTTCAGGGTTTACGGGTAATATATTGGGTTCTACAGGGGTAATATAAATATAGGGTTATATAGGTATAAGATAGGGTCATTGGGATAGTGGAAAATGAAATGGAAGGAAACCACTATCTAGGGTTTAGGGCTACATAAGGATATTAGGGATCATAGGGGCTGAGGGATTTAGGGATTGAGGGTTCAGGGGCTTAGGGTGTGGGATTCAGGCTTTAGGGCATGGGATTTAGGATTTAGGGTTTAGCGTTTAGGGATTTCAGGTTTGGGTTGAAGCTGGACTGCTGTTCGGGAACTTAGTTTAAGTCACCATAGTATGGGTACATAGCACTTAATCAAAGTTCCTCAACAACAACCCAGTAAATTGAGGTGTCTAAGGTTTAGCCCTAAACCCTAAACCCTAAACCCGAGACCCTATATCCTAAACCGCGTTTAGGGCTGGGCGGGTAAGGTTTAGAGTTTGGGATTAAGCTTCTTGGAGCTCGGGGTTGCGGCGAACTTAGGATTCAGGAGTTTAGTGTTTAGGGGCTTGGAGTTTAGGTTTTAGGAGTTTAGGGTTTGGGGCTTAGAGCTGGTGGGGGATTGGGGGAGGGAGCTCAGGTACCATGATTAGAGGGACTTATGTAGGGGGTCAGTCGAGGGTGCAGGTAAGTGAGGCTTAGGGTTTAGGGTTCGGGGTCTAGGGTTCAGGATATAGGGTTTAGGGTTCAGGGTTTAGGGCTTAGGGTTTAGGGTTTAGGCAGACAGGGTCAGCGAGGGAGCACTTAGGATCAAGGTCCGGGTTGGAGTGTTATCTCATCTCGTTTCCAACTGACTGTCGTAAGATTTCGCCCTAAACCCTTAATCCTCTACCCAAAGCTCTAAACCCAAAGCCCTAAACCCAAGGCCCTAAAACCCAAACCCAAAACCCTAGGCCTAAACCTAAGCCTAAACCGCGTGGCCTTAGGCGCTGTGTTCGGCAACCCTGCTCAATTCAATGGATCAAGACGGAAAGTACTTGTGCAGTTCTCGTATCGCAGCTCTCTTTTCAGTATACACACTCAGTCTCTCTTTCTCTATGTATATATGTTAGGGTTTAGGGCTTACAGTTTATCTTGTATATAAAGTCATATAAGTCGTATGTAGTCCTCGTGTAATCCGAATCCCTTCCTCTATCTAAGCCCTGTTTCTCATAACCCAGACCAATGATTAACAAAACCCCTCCCCCTAATAGGGAATATAATAGGGATCCTAGTATTTAGGTCCTTAAAAGGAGGGGGTTTACTAATCATGTGTATCCAGTATTGTGGCTCCCTCTTGGGGTTTCTGGAACCCTCAACCCTAAACCTAGGCTTTGCCGTGGAAATCAGGGTTTCCAATATTGGCCAATGCCCAGTTCTGACAAGGTGTTAGGCGTATGGATAGGGTTTAGGGTTTAGGGTTTGGGGTTTAGAGTTTAGGGCTTAGGGTACAACTTCCAAAGCCAACGAAGAGTTCTGGGTGAAGGCAAACATGGCTTTCATACCTTGATCGTGGATCTTTCATTGATTCTCCGCTTTTTAATTTTCCCATTCTATGAGCCCCCACACCCTTAACCTAAGTGATGAAGTAGCTTCCATTTTCTTGTCCATTCCCTCTATCTCCAAATAAGCAATTGAGTCATCTACTCTAAGCCCTAAACCCTAAACCACTAAACCCTAAATCCTAAAACCCTAAATCCTAAAACCCTAAATCCCTAAACTGTGAACATTAAAACCCTAAACCCCCGTCCAGCTCCGAACCCCAAGGCCCTTTATCTGACAGTTCAGGATTTACGTATGGTTTGGGTATTAAGGGGTTTAGGGTTTGGGGATTTAGGGTTTAAGGATCTCGGGATTTAGGGTTTTAGGGTTTAGGGACTTAGGGATTTAGAAGCTCCAGACCCTGGACCCCCAAACCTTGTATCCTGACCCCTAAAGGCCTCAACCCTGAACCCTTCAGGAACCTAAAAGCCCCTTCTGCTTCAATTTCATGTTCTTTTTGTATTTGATTTCCCATTATTGCGGCAATGCCTCAACACCTTTGTATAATTTTACCCTGTGTAGTGTAATCCCTTTATGCTCCCTCCTTAGATAACAAGAAAGCCTAAAACCCCAAACCAGAAACCTTGATCCTTAATCCCCAAACCATAAAATCCCAAGATCTCAAACCCTAAAACCCCAAACCCTGCAAAAAAGACTTCAAAACTCCAAGCCCAAACCACCAAACCCCAAACCCTAAAGCCAAAGTCCTGACATGACAGGAACAAGAAGCAGGAGATCGCCCAACTCCGGCGCGAGCTGGCTGGCGAGCGTTACGTACTTGGCCAGCAGCAGTGCTTCAGGGTAAAGGTGGATTTTTCCGTAAACCCTAAACCTGAAACCATAATCCTTAAAACCGTTTAGGTTTGAACAGGGTTTAGCAGTGCTTGAAGGAGAGGTTTTGTAAACATGCTATGTTCCCTTTACAGGGGGATCGGGTGCAAGGTTTGGGATCTTAGGTTCAGGGCGTAGGACTTAGGGTGTAGGGTCTAGGATTTAGGATTTAGGGTTTATAGTCCCCCTTAAGTAGATAGAATATGGTTTTGGGTATATTATACTAAGATCCCCATATACCCTAAACCCTAAACCCTAAACCCTAAACCCTAAACCCTACTTAAGGGGGACTATAGGCTCAGGATGGTTTAGGGTAGAACTTAGGTTCTAGGATGAATCATCCTTTCATCATGGAGCATCAAATGGAAAAGAAGATAGATAGTAAAATGGGAACTAGGTATGCATTTACAGTGCCAAGGGTTTAGAGGTTTGGGGCTTCGGAATTCGGGTTTTTGGGTTTACGGTTTATGGGTTTGAGGTTTAAATTGCGAACCTTTGAGGTTCATGAGCCGAGGTTTTTGAAGACTTTCTGTGTTGGTTGAGATTTTGGGCTTAGAGGTGTGTTAGGTTATGGGGATTAGGTTTGAGGTCTTGGGTGTCTCAAAGCAAAGTTTCAACCTAAACTCTCAATGCCGAACCCTCAACCGCAAAACCCTAGTTCTCTCTTTGTCGGAAACAAGGTGCCCCTCACACGTCTTGCGGGCGACAGCGGCACTGAGCCTCTGAAAGAGATGGGGGGTATATGGGTTTAGGGTTTAGAGTTTAAGCAGATATGATTGCGGCTCGCCGCTAGGGTTTAGGGGTCAGACTTTAAGGTTTTGGGTAACATTCAGGTTATATTGAGGTTAAAAGGGGATTAGGAAAAGAAAATGGAAACTACTAGAATGGGTTCATTATATTATTTTTAATTCGAAAAATAGTATAACCCACTATAGTAGTTCCATGTTTAGATATATGGTAGTTTCCGGAACCCCAATGTAGACCCCAAAATACTATAGTCCTTATTATGGGGACCCCACAATGGTACCCCTTCTTTGTGGAACCCCCGTATAGGGTTCAGGGTCCAAACCCTAAACTCTAAAACCCTAAACCCTAAACCCTAAACCTAAACCCTAAACCGCTTAGGTCTTTTTTTGAGTAGCCCTGATGGCAGAACTCATCTTCTCTGGACCTCATGAGTGCTTCTGGGAGGATCAAGGGAAATCCGGCATAGACTACATTGGGGCTCTATGGGGATAATGGAAAAGAAAATGGAAACTACTATATTGGGGTTTATATATACTCTATTGAACTGGAAGAGGGTAAGAACTTCTGTGGTTTAGGGGTTTAGGACCTGTGTAGGATTTTTTTATGTTAGGTGGACCTCCCACCCAGTAATAGTGAGTATAAGGGATAATAGGGATTATATTAGGGTCCTCTTATATTCTTATTATACCACTATTACAGGGTGGGGGTCCTCCTAACATAGACTTTTAGCCCTAAACCCTAAACCTTGAACCCAAAGGCCTGTTTAGGGTTTTAGGGTTTTAGGGTTTAGGGTTTAGGGCTAAACCCGGAACCCTAAACCCTAAACAGTGATAGAGTTTCAGTAAAGCTTGCAGTTTAGGGGACTAGGTTTGTTAAGCTCACTTCCAGTGCTCCAATTGGGTGGGGGGTTGCTCAAAAAAGGGGGGGGGTTAGGGTTTACGGGTTTCAGGGTTTGGGGTTTAGGGGTTAGGGTTTACAGGTTTCAGGGTTTGGGGTTTAGGGTTTACGGGTTTAGAGTTTAGGGAAACCCTAAAACCCTAAACCCTCCAGCGGTGTAGGGAGTGCAAAGGGCTCATCAGGCACCCTCTTTTGGATTGTATAGGGCTCAGGGATTATTCTCACCTAAACCCTAAAACCCTAGATCCCCAAACCCTAAACCTTAAACTCTACAACCCTAAACTTAAACCATAAATCCTAAAACCCTAAACCCTAAAATCCTAAACCCTAAACTAAACCCTGAACCCTAAACCCCAAACCCTGTTCAGAGGTTTCAGGATATTTGAGTGCTACAGCAAGCCTCCACAAAAGGGACCGTCGAACTTCAGCGGTTGGGTTCTGTGTCAAGAAGTTTGGAAAGCAGGCTTGAGGGGTATAGTTACCCCTAGTTTGGGGAAACCCCCCATATATACCAGGTGCCATAGGTGTGGGAGTTTAAAGACCAGGCATTTTCGGAGGTCTGTGAATAGTGCGGTATGAAGCGAGGTAGGAAAACTTTAGGGTTTGGGGTCGGGTTTAGGACCACGTTTTCACCTGTGTCCGACCATATTTGCGACTCGTGTTTCATACATATGCCTACCCTGAATCCGAAACCTTAAGCCCTGAACCTACCGCACGCACTAGGCGAGTGGAAAAGGGTCCCAGAAAAAAGCCTGCCCACTGTTTCGTACTGTACTTAGCCTAGACCTTAAGGCCTAGGCCACTAAAGCCGAAGATAGCTGAAACACCATAGGCCCCCCGATGGACCCCTACATATTTCTGTGACCATTCATACTGTGGCAGACTGAATATTTGCAAAACTGTTCCTCCACATGTTGCGGTATTCTTGTTGCAGCCTGAATCTTTTCTAGTATTGCTTCCTAATAATCTTCATCCAAGCAAGATGCATCGTACTGCCGAACCCTCTTGAAATCATTCAGACCCTACCTTAGTCAGATGTGGGATGCTGCCCAACACTCTCTGGTTGAACCCAAAACTATAACGTCAGAGCTATAGTCTAAACTCCTAGTTTCCCCCTTCGTCAGCCGGATACTACTCCCCTACATAGGCCCCCATACAACCCCTTTTAAGGAGTTAGACTGCGGCTCATATATTCCTTGGCTATTATGTACCCGAAACCCTACACCCGACATTCTGTATGCCCTACATAAACCCTAAACCCCAAACCCTAAACCCTAAACCCTAAACCCTAAAACCCTAAACCCTAAAACCCTAAACCCTAGCATACCTAGGGCTTGCCACGAGGACCTGACCCCGGTCCCTTCTAAGCACCTCAAGCACAGGCAAGCAGGCGGCTCCTAAGCCCTAAACCTTTAGGGTTTAGGGGTTCAGGGGTTTAAGGGTTTAAGGGTTTAAGGGGTTTAGGGTTTAGGGATCCTAAGCCCTGAGCCTTAAACCCTAAACTTAATGACCTAAACCTTTATCCATGAACCCCAAAGCTTAAACTTTACATCCGAAGCCTTAAACCTGAACAGTAAAACCCTGAGCCCTAAGCCCTAAACGCTCAAACCTAACCCTGAACCCAAAACCCTCTAAGCCTAAAACCTAAACCCTGAGCTAATCCCAGGATGATGGGGAGCGAAGGCATCAGCTGGTCTGGCAAAACTTCCGGATTAAGGTGCGCTCGCATGCGTTCTGGTTGGGGTTTCGAGTTTAGGGTGAAGGGTGTGGGGATACGGGATGGGGATGAGAGGTTTGTGTTTGGGGCTTGGCGTCTAGGCTTCAACGTCTTGAGTGAAGGGTGTAGGGTCCAGGGTTCTCAGTGGCTTGCTCAGTGTTCACACCTTCTAGAGTATGAGCTACTTGTCTTGTGGATGCTGGTCAACTTGACATGTCGCGCATGCATACTGCTGGAGGTGTTGCCCTTGCAACAATGCTGCTAAGAATCAACATTCGCATGATCTTGTGTGGCTATTTGATTAGCATTGTTGCTGGGCTTTGGCTTTTTTTGTTTGCCCCAAACCCTAAACCACTGTGCCCTAAAGCTTGAACCCTATGACCACGAGGTTGTCAACTGGAAGCCTGGAGTTGGGGGAGTATATATATATATATATGAGCCCGCTACCTTTTGGGTTAATACGCCCTTGGATTTTACTTACTATTGTAAAAGTAAGGCTCTCTCATATATATATATATATGCTAACCCCCCCCCCTTCGATCCAGATTTACAAGTGTGATCTGTCGAAGTGGCGGGGAGTCTGATCAGAACTCAAATTCAAATCATGGAACCCTGATATTCTTGTATGTGAGTTCCTTTTACAGTTTGATTTGGAATTAAAGAGAA